>JAZHYW010021643.1:0-135695 GCA_037355805.1 Ixodes ricinus
ACCGCTCGTCTTCGTGTCACCTCCGTTCGTGACAATATGACCCGTAACGAGCCCCATACACCAAATTAGTTTCCCCGCTAAATTTAGCAAAAATATTGATGTCAGGTGATCTAACATAACGTAACCTATACACTAATTCTGTTTCTTCTCTAAATTTGGTGGAGAATTTGACGTAACCTGACCTATACACCACTTAAGTTTCTCCGCTGACTTTGGCGGAGAAATTGATATCACGCGATGTATGCACCAAGTTAATTTAAATCGATAAAATATAGGTGGTTCTTTACTCTGGGAAACGACCGTTTAATGACTTCTAAACAAATGTAAACGATTTCTTCTTAGATGCTGCATTTCATGCATTGTAGGAATCGGGAGATGAAGGTCTCTGCCAAGACATATTGTTCTGCAGCAACACACACACACATACACACACGCACGCACGGACACGCACATACGCGCACGCACACACACACGCACACACAATAATAGCTCTTTCTTCCTCTTGGCATAGTCAGATATACTCCGTTTTACTTTACGATGTACCGGGAAGGATGCAACGAGCTATACTTGAGTCAACCTATCGCTCGTAGCTGGTGACCTGAATTCGGACTATATAAGTGCGCGCCCCTGCACCGACTCTCCGACGTCAGGCCGTGCTGCACACGTAAACCTCAAGATATATCAATTTGATTCATTATTATTGAGCTGTCTTCACGTCTCCTGCCGCCTGTTTAGTCAAAACGTGCGGCAGTCGCGAATTTTTATTTGCCTTCGCGCCGCCAACCGCAAAGAAGGCGCCGCGGCTTACAATTTTATTACGTCGAACCGTTCTCCAATAAATCGGTAAGTGTCACATTCGTGTAGCCGGTGATAGCGAAACAAAAAAGACAGTGAACGCCATGAGAAGGCACGTTTGCCGTTGCCCGATTGGCTACACCAAATCGTGGTGTCGGCTAGCGTCGGACTTAAAGTAAAACAAAGTATATGAGGTGAAAAAATATTAATCAAAAAACACCTTACAATATAGGGAAATTTACAGTGAACATATCTCCCATAGTGTTTTCAGTGATTGGGCGAAACAAAAAATTAACCTCCCACGTTTAAAAAAAAAATTACTCTTTGTTTCATTACACGATGGACCGCAACGGACGCTACGAGACATCGAGGTCAATCCAACGGCTTGTGAGTGTCGCGTGACCTTGAGGAAGGGGGCAGCGAGACGTGGAGCGCTTAGTCACGTGAAACGTAAGCAGCACTGCATTGGTTGAGATGGCTCGTAGAGTCAGCCGGGATCTACCGTAAGATGAAACGGCGTATTTAGTTATTTCAAAATGCTATCAGTCTCATCGGGGACTACCGTAATATCCCGAGGAACACCCCACTCCCGATAGATAACCCGCCCTTATTTTTTTGCACTATTCGCTATTCTTTCATAAACACCGAAAGATAGCCCACCTCTACTAATTGCGGGACTCTAGCCCATGGTGACCTCGGCAGAATTTGTGTTAGTCCGCCACAGCGGGAGATAAGTGAACGTTGCGAACTGGCAAGGACAGTTTTCTATGTCCACTTGCCCCTCAATGTGAAAACAAGGTTGGCAGGTCACATAATATAAAAGTAGCATTCTTAAAATGTTTCCTGATTGCACACCGAAAGTTAGCCCACTCCTCCTTTTCACACAATTTCCTCTCGCTTTTAGGTGTGCAATCTCTCGGGATTTTACGGTATGCATTTCCTATATGCAAGGCTGGCGGTTCCGATAAGGCGCACGCACGATTTTTTCGTCTCTTATCAGAGCTCCAGCCCTGTACCTGCTCAACGAGTGGTAATTTTAGCGCACTACTACGCTTCTTACGCGCTTAATGCCTTCCTGAAAATTACTGATTTCGTGGTTTTCGATTTTGCTCAGCAAGTTTCAATTGGGAGCCATAGATCCATTTTCACTAATTAAAAAGTTTGTCATTTTAATTAATTCGCGAACGAAGTAGTAAGTATCGCGCATTTTCTGACGTCCGACACCACGAGTAATGCGGTCCTGAGAAATGTATCGTTTTACCTGGAACACACTAATGTTAGGAATTTTGTCAGTTTTCGCTGAAACACCCGTTATGAAGAAAAAAAGGAAAAACCAACGGACACGTCAAGAATACAAAAATATTAATATTTGACAACACAATCATCACAGATGTGTTCGCAAAACTGCTGAAAAATGAGACATATCATGCAAAATGTCACTCGGCAATAAATAATAGGCTACAATGACACAAACACAAACACCTTAGCAAACCCATGCGACACTCAAAGAATGTGGGTCTCCGCCAATGTTATTGGCTTATAATATTTTAGTATTATTTAAAGAAATTTTGAACTAAAAACGTATTCACTTTCATATACATTAAAATTGGAGATTGGACGAATTTGAGAGCAAGGTAATTATAGTTTCATTGAAAAAGAAAAAGTAAAAAAAAAAGATAAAACGCACCCCTACATCGTTTTTTTTTTAAACAATACATTAGTTTCATGACTGCACATAGTTATTTTATTCGTGAGCCGACCCATCTAACGACCTTCTCGATCGTTGCCCCTGTCAGGCACGCGAAGCACTCATATTCTTAGTATTTTTTTTCTCAGTTAATTGACTAAGGTTTTTGTGCCAGTGCCGTATTTGAGATAGTGCGGAACTGGTGGAAAAGTACATTTCATTCCCATCTTCTGGGAAAACGAATTAAGGAAAAGGCTTCGCCAAGCAAAAACATGCTTCTTTTTATACCAGCTGTTCCCCCTAATAACCTTCCAACATTTTTTTTATTCAAATCTGTTTATTGCGTTGAATACGTACTGATGCCATATTAGTCAACTCCAAAAAGAGTCAGTTTAAGCAGACACACGTCGCTTTAGATAACTAGATTATTAAAAAATAAACATGATATCAATAATAACGTTTCTGGGCAGCATCGAAGCGATAAAAAGTTATCGTTTGAACTGCAAGACATAAGGGAAAGAAAACATGGATGATAGCAAAGTGATCGATATAAAGGCTTAGCGGATTTACGTGTTCATGGAAACCTATTGATTGATTTAGTTATTCTCAGTGATGACCAGATATTTTTGGACTTAAGGTATATTTTAAATTTCACTAGCTAAAACGTTCACTACGCGAAAATTGAGCAAATGTTTTCATCCTAAACGCCATCGAGCTGAATTACTATAGATTCTTTGACAGCGACTAATACGGTACCAATTTTATTTCCTATCAGTTGCGTAATATGGACATGGAGACCCGTACGAAAATGTCAGATATGGCCCTGATATATTTTATATACGACCATATATAACAATATAAGGAGTTAGATATGGCCATATCCCGCCATATTTGGGAGCAAATACGGCCTTATCTTGCCATATAAGTGGGCAAATACTGCCGCCATACAAGTGCGTAAATACGGCCATATAGCGCCATATACGCGTGCAAATATAGCCCCTGATAATGATATATGGGCCCGTTTCGGTCGTACAAGCAATAAGTCATATGTACTCGCCAAGACACTAGTTGATTGATCTATATTGCATGAGTCTTATGTAATTGGTTAACTTACTGTTAACATCCTTAAAGTGAAGTTATTTCAGGTATTTGGACCAATAATCAATCACGCATTTTGAAGATTAAACGATAAATGAAATTTGGTTGAATGTTTGACGTGTGCCAATATGACGAAGTGCATAAGATCGGAAAGCGAGTTAATCAAATAATGGACTTTGGATCGCAGCACTTAACGCCCGTTTCCGAGTTCAGCGGTGTCGGTGTCGCCATCGGTGTAACCGCCCCGCTAAATTTAGCGAGAAACTGAATTGGTACGTATGTCACGTGAGGTCAATTTTCCCGCTAAATCTAGCAGTGAAACTAATTTTGTTCATGTTTCCCTGCTAAATTGAGCGGGGGAACACGAACCCTTAGCTTACTGAAGTTGCAAGACGCTACTTTCTCGTCGCGAATCCTTTGCCCTTCGAACGGTCGCGAAGCCGTTGCGCCCGGCGTATACACTACGCAGCATCGTTCAGAAACCGTTCGCGCAGCATCGGAACCTTCTGTCTGCGAGCGTCGGCGATTCGTCATGTGTTGAAAGTCGGACGATGTGTCGTGGTGTCTTTTATGTGTAACTCGTTCGTGCAAAAATTCAGAACTTTAAAAACGCGTATCTAACAGTGTACAAATAATTTTAAATTTATTGATAAAATATATATATATATATATATATATATATATATATATATATATATATATATATATATATATATATATATATATATATATATATATATATATATTTATTTATTTATTTCTGGACATTGTGCGCAAAAATAGTCGCGCTTATATCTTTATTTAATAATATAATGTGGGTTATACGGCGTAAAACACAGTATCTTCAAACTCGCATCGTTTAGGGCCACTTTTGAGCTGGACAGCTTCTTTTGAAATTTAAAAGCTGGACTTCATAGAGCTGTATGTTCACTCGGTATTGACAGCAGGGTAGACGCTATGTGTGTTTTAGGCCAATCGTGTCTCCGGTTAGGGTCACGTGCCTACTGTCTAGAAGCTGGTGATAAGGCAGAACACGGCACCTGCCTCGGGCCCAAGGCCACACGTAGCATTAACTGCACTATATCAACCTTGGGTACAAGGGACAAATCCTCATTTTGTGGTCATTGTTGGGATCAGGACCAGGTCCTGGTTGGGATTCCTTTAGAAGGTAAGTCTTTTGTGTGTACACTCCCGTTTTGGCCTTTCCTTCTATCCTTTTCTCTCTCTCCCTAAGCCGAAACCGTGGAAGAAGGTGCGTGGTCACGTGGTTTGACGGATGACGCGTTAGACGTTTGCAATCTCGGAATGCGTTTCGCGGAGTTTGGCGTGTGTTCGCCCTGCGTGGCTGCCGCGGATTTCTGCTCCTGCACGTGATTCCTTCAAAGAAGTCCAAGCATGTTTTTGTGATGCGTTTAGTGTTCGGTTCTACAACATCGTGTTGAATCTTCATGCACACCTTCCTTCTCGTTTTGTATTTGAGTCGTGATTCTGCCGTGGCCGTGTCGACATCTATCTCTGATTACACCTTCCAAGTCCCGGCTCGTCAACGTAAGTGCGGTGCAACCTACTTCGCGACAATTGATGGTTTTCCTAAAGGTACTTTTCCAGATTTATCTAGAATTAGGCCGTGTCTATCTCCTGGCAGCCGAGAGAATAATATCTCCGAAATTCTAAAACCATGTCTTTTCGACCGAAACTAGGAGTTATTCGTATACTTTGGTGCTTTTGAAGCGCCGTAGGAATATTTTTGTGTGTGTTTTAGTTCGTTTTTGTCGCAATCGGACTCGTTCACCGCGGCCGTGTTGCTCACTCGGCTCCATGCACCGCTCTGTGTCGCGCGCAGTGCCCATGGCGGCAGCTCTTACAAGAACTGATTTTTCTACTTTGGTGCCTTTGTAGCACGGTGTGATTGCTCTTTGCTTTGTTTTTCTAGTTTCTTTATTGTTTTTCTTTAACGGATTTTCTGCACTACGGCCGTGTAACCGGGTTGCTGCATCGCCTCCATGTCATACGTAGTGCCTTCGGTGTTCGTTCCTGTGCAGAAACATACCGTACGGCTCACCGAGTGCGCAGCTTATGAAAAATGCGGCGCATTTTTTATTAGCCCAAGCGATTCAAAAACCGCATGTACGCGATTTGGCGAGCGGCGAGACGAGCGACGGCGACCCGCTTCGCTGCCACTCGGTCACTCACGCGACGAGGCAAACCGTATGAAAGCGACGGGAGCAAACGACCAAGGCAATGAACGCTAAGTTTTCTATAAATCCCAAAACCGAGCTACGCGACAGGCGGCAGTGAACCGCGTGTAAGCGATTTAGCGAACGACACCGACGGGAGTCGGCTACGAGCAACGGAGATTTCTCACGGTCGCACGTCGCGTCGTTCGGTTTTGGATTTCTGAAAACGTCGCTTATCGCCTTGGTCGCCTGCATCCCGTCGCTTTATGCGGTTTGCCTCGTCGCGCGAGCTATCGAGCGACAGCGAAGCGGGTCGTCGTCGCTTGTTTCGTCGCTATCGCCGTCACTCGTCTCGTCCCGTTGCTCGCTAAATTGCCTACATGCGGTTCAGCTTTTACACACGGTACTCGGCGGCAACAAGAAAAAAGGGCCCGCCCCCGAGACCAACGTTTTTTCTCTCTTCTGTTCAACGAAGCTTCTTCAACGATATAAAATTAGCACACACTAGCAACGGACGACCACGTACCCAAGCCAGTCATACCGCGACCTCGAAGATAGCGGATGGACGGTGGCGCTCCCTGCAAAATCGAACCTGCAGGCTCAGTGAATACCACCTTTTCTTGCAGTTTCGTTTTAAAAGAAGCCGTGAAAGCTACACTTAAGCGGTTTCTGCAAGTGAGTTATACGCCCAAGGGGACATTATGTGGTTTGCTAATCTTTGCGATAAGTGGGCTAATTAATTGAAATTCACTAATTCACTCTTAATTAGTGAAAATAGACATATGGTTTCAATTAGAAACTTGCTGAGCGTCGTCCAAAAACCCTAAATTAGTAATTTTAGAAAGACTTTGAGCGCGTGTGAAGCGCAGTAATGCGCTGAAGTTACCCCTCGTGGAGCGGGTACAAGGCTGGGGTATACATAAGAGAAGTAAAAATTGCGCGGGCGCCTTACCGAAACCGCTAACCTTGTAGCTGCTCCACGAGTGGTAACTTTAGTGCACTACTAGGCTTCTCATGCGGTGAAAATCTTTCTGAAAATGACTGATTTATGGGTTTTGGACGACGCTCAGCAAGTTTCTAATTGGGTGTCTATTTTCACTAATCGAAAAGTTAAATAGCGAATTTCAATTAATTAGCCGACCTATCGCAAAAGATTAGCCACTGTTAAGAATGGAACCTTCGGCGACCTTCTTCCGAGTTTCAACGCGGCGGAAACGAGTCATGATCTGTCCGGGAACGTCGCCTGCTGGACGGGGCCTACGCGAAACGAGTCTCGAGGAGTACGGAACCGGCGCCTACGTGTCTGCGCCTGCGGAGACAGGTCTCGACGCGCCCGTGACGTCAACGGGACGTGTGTGCGTGCGTGCGGCTTGGTGCGCTCCGGAAGGGAGAGAGGCCGGGCCTAACTGCGGAGACAGGTCTCGACGAGTCTGTGACGTCAACGGGACGTGTGTGCGTGCGTGGGGCTTGGCGCGCTCAGGAAAGGGAGAGAGGCATGACCTAATTGCGGAGGACCATGGCTACGACGCACTTCTGGCTACGACGCGGCGGACTTTGCTACGACGCACTTGACGGCGGGTTGCTGCTGCGCACCTGCTGCCCTGGCGGGGAGTGAGGGAGAAAACGGACCCTATATAAGGCGGAGCGCGAGGCTGCTCAGGAGTTCTCTCGGATTTGACGACTGTATCGCAACCATGTAATTAAACCGTTCGTTACGTTACCAATTCTCCCACCTCCACTGGACCCCTGGGTTCTTCACTTCGGGGAATGGTCGTCGTCACGAGCCAGGAAGCTCCCGGACGTGCGGCTCAAACCCCGCCTCTAACAACTGGTTGGCAGCGGTTGGGATCGGACCATGCGACATCGTGCTACATCTGCGGGTGAGCGTTTGGACTTTGCTTTGAGATTCGCCAGGCTTCAGATTATGGGTAATTAATTTTGAACTGCTGGGAATCCTTAAGTTTTGACTCGTGCGCTGGGTTTGTGTACAACCTTGCGACAAGTTTTAGAACAAAGCCAAAGCTAAAGAGCAGCGATCATGGATCTAATGAGGTTACTGAGAACAGATTTATTCTGTTTGTGTGAAGAATTGGGTGTGGAGGTGGAGCAAAAGATGAAGAAATCTGAGATCAGTAAAGCAATTTCAGACAGCGCGGAAGCAGAGGAAATTAAAATTGCGTGGGAACTGCTTCTGAACGCTAAGAGCGAGGCTGCAGCGAGAGAGGAACGAGAACGAGGAGCAGGCTGCAGCGAGAGAGGAACGAGAGCAGGCTGCAGCGAGAGAGGAACGAGAGCGGGAGCAGGCTGCAGCGAGAGAGGAACGAGAAAGAGAACGAGAGCAGGCTGCAGCGAGAGAGGAACGAGAACGAGAGCAGGCTGCAGCGAGAGAGGAACGGGAGCAGGCTGCGGCGAGAGAGGAACGAGCGCAGGCTGCGGCGAGAGAGGAACGGGAGCAGACTGCAGCGAGAGAGGAACGAGCAGCGCTAAAAGGTTAGAGTTAGAGATGGAACAACAGCGATTAAACTCACAGAACAGTAGAGTTGGGACTCCGGTGCGAGCAAGTGAGACCGAGTCGTATCAAATGAAGAAGCTCATGCAGCCGTTTAAAGTTGGGGAAGACGTGGGCCTGTTCTTAGTGAACTTTGAGAGGACATGTGAGAAGTTGAGCTTCGCCCCAGAAACGTGGCCGCAACGGCTTTTGACTTTGTTGCCCTGTGAGGCTGCAGAGGTTGTCGCGCGCCTTAGTGCTGGAGACGCGGACGACTACGACAAGGTGAAGTCCAGCCTTTTGAAACGGTACCGCCTTTCTGCCGAGGCGTTCCGTCAAAGGTTTAGAAACGCATCCAAAAAGAGCAGCGAGGGCTACTCGGAATTCGCTTACGGGCTTAAAACCAATTTGATAGAATGGTTGAAGAGCGAGGAAGTGTACGAAAGCCGAGACAAGGTAGTCGAGTGTGTGTGCCTCGAACAGTTCTTTCGTAGCATTCCGCAGTCAGTCAAGCTCTGGGTGCAGGACAGGGTAGGAGTCGACACTGTCGAAAGGGCCGCTGAGCTAGCCGAAGAGTACGCAACGCGTAGAAAGCTGAGCGGAGAGGAAAGCGAACCCGGCCGGAGCGATCAGCGCAAGACCTTCCGACAGGGAAACGGCTCGCGAGAAAACGGGCCCGAGAAGCCCGAAGCAGGACAAAAGGTCCCAGAAAAGAGCGCAGAACACTCGAACGGAGACGAGGCGCGGAAAAGCCAAACAGGGCAGTTCGAGGCTAGGAAGCCGTTCCTGTGCTACAACTGTCAGGAGCCGGGACACACAGCGGCCAGATGTAAGAAACCGCGGGTTGTGTTCTCGACCGTGACCGGTAGTGACGAGGACCTGGAGCTCCTTCGTCCCTATCTTCACGAGCTCCAGGTAAACGGAAAGCCGTGCAGGGTGCTTCGTGACAGTGCAGCGACGATGGACGTTGTTCATCCGTCGTATGTAACGACATCCGATTTTACTGGAAAGGTAGTTTGGATCAAGCAGCTGCTCGAAAAGCACAGTGTCTGTCTGCCTATGGCGACGGTAAGGATAACTGGCCCGTTCGGAGAGCTAGTGACAGAGGCGGCTGTCTCGCAAACA
Organism: Ixodes ricinus; assembly: GCA_037355805.1. NCBI lineage: Eukaryota > Metazoa > Arthropoda > Arachnida > Ixodida > Ixodidae > Ixodes > Ixodes ricinus. Next base: position 9,371 of record JAZHYW010021643.1, read on the forward strand.
GTCCCGTTGGAGTATCCTTATTTGTTTTCTAACCGGTCAGAATTCCTGCTGCGCGAGAGGGGTCAACAACTGGGAGAGGGACTAGTTCAGTCAGGTACGAGGTCCAAATCGCGTCAGCTCGCCCCTTTGTTGACGAGTGATCCAGAGCCAGAGGCAGCTGTCGGGGAGCAGGCACTACCAGAGTTCGAGGCAGAGAAACGGGATGAGAGGGACCAGGTTGTAGAACAGCCTGACCTCGTAGCACTAGAAAGTGTACGCCGTCCCAACGAGCCGGCGAAAAAGGCGGAGGAAGACGGGATCAGTGAAATATCTCTCGTAGCTCCGGCGTCACGTAACTTTGGTCCTCTGCTACGAGCAGACGGAGTGTCTTTGACAGTCGAGCAGAAGAGCGACCCTAGTGTGTCAGGGTTTAGCGGTACAGCTCAGGAGATTGCTAGGACCAATGTGACGGGGCATGAAAAAGGCGGATTGTTTTATCGGCGCTATAAGGACCGCATTTTCACGTCTAGAAATCACGTGAAAATCGATCACTACGACTTCAGGGCAAGAAAAAGGAAAGGCAAATTTAACGGCAATGCCGATGGGTTGAGCAGATTTTTCTGGCATCACGAAAAACAGTAGGGATGATCTCAGAGGTCTTCGTCATCCACGGGAATGAGGATCTAAGTGGGGGCACTTCGTTAAAACCCCAAAAGGACCTCACAAATTGCAAAGAGTTTTTGTCTTTTGTATTTTGTTCATTGTGACCTCGTTGGAGAAATGAGTTTTGTTTTGGCGACAGCGGGTTAATTTGCATTGTTTTGGGCAAATTTTGGTAATCCGTAATCCGGTCTGGCGGGTCTCTGGCGAATTCCGAGCGTTTGGCTGCTGTGTGGCGTGGTGTTGTGTGGGACGTTTCCGCTAATGCCTCCGTTGTAAGAGGTTTGGGAGTTTGTTGGGTGCTTGCAGCGTCTTCTCAAGGCCTACTCCAAGCCCACCTCTTCAGGCCAGCGATCGTACCACCGGCCTTTCGAGGTTTCCCTGGCCCCGGAGGGGCTGTTAAGAATGGAACCTTCGGCGACCTTCTTCCGAGTTTCAACGCGGCGGAAACGAGTCATGATCTGTCCGGGAACGTCGCCTGCTGGACGGGGCCTACGCGAAACGAGTCTCGAGGAGTACGGAACCGGCGCCTACGTGTCTGCGCCTGCGGAGACAGGTCTCGACGCGCCCGTGACGTCAACGGGACGTGTGTGCGTGCGTGCGGCTTGGTGCGCTCCGGAAGGGGAGAGAGGCCGGGCCTAACTGCGGAGACAGGTCTCAACGAGTCTGTGACGTCAACGGGACGTGTGTGCGTGCGTGGGGCTTGGCGCGCTCAGGAAAGGGAGAGAGGCATGACCTAATTGCGGAGGACCATGGCTACGACGCACTTCTGGCTACGACGCGGCGGACTTTGCTACGACGCACTTGACGGCGGGTTGCTGCTGCGCACCTGCTGCCCTGGCGGGGAGTGAGGGAGAAAACGGACCCTATATAAGGCGGAGCGCGAGGCTGCTCAGGAGTTCTCTCGGATTTGACGACTGTATCGCAACCATGTAATTAAACCGTTCGTTACGTTACCAATTCTCCCACCTCCACTGGACCCCTGGGTTCTTCACTTCGGGGAATGGTCGTCGTCACGAGCCAGGAAGCTCCCGGACGTGCGGCTCAAACCCCGCCTCCTAACACCACCCACATAATGTCGCCCTGGGCGTATAACTCACTCGCCACTTCGTCGCCACTTCGACATCGATGAAATGAAAGATCTCACTGGCTGGAGCTGGCAGCAACGTTTAAGGCCAGTTCACACACTTGCGATCGAGTAGGACCGACCAAGACAAGGCCGGTTTTATAAACCTCTTGTGTCGTCGTAGAACCCGATGCGCTACTGCCGAGCTCCTACGCCGACGCAAGAGGCTTAAAAACCGGTCTTGTCTTGGTCGGTCCTACTCGGTTTGCAAGTGTGTTAACGGGACTCTACAGGCGCGTTATTAATAATATAGACACACCGACGGCAACAGGCAGACACCTCATTGCTTGACAGTACGACAGCACCCGCCAGATTGACAGCCTAGTGCAGTGGCTCGAAACATTGCGTTTTGAAGGCTTGGACTTCTTATATCGGAATGGTAAAGTTACTTTCCCAAGTATTTTCTATTCGAAACCTATTTATACATCTACATTATTTCTAGCAACCTGAAACAAATATTACGTCGTATCTATACATGCTCGAACGATTATGTACACCTTCCGGCATTGCATACATTTACATACATATTACTTTTTAATAAAACATCCTGTTCTATTGTTCTAACTGCACACTCGTCAGAGAACATAGCTGGTTACTGAAAATTGCGATTTGTTGATTATTATATCCTTTTCTGCGCTGTCAATGTGACCAACTGTCCAATGGACGAGTTGCCCTATGACGAATGTTCATATATGTGACGAACTATCCTGTCACAAGTCGGCCTGCGCCAAGTGCGCATTTGACGAATCGTCCTCATCCCATATTTTAACCACCCCTCCTCTCCCCTCAAATCGTAAAGCTTCACCTCGCTTCAGGTAGACTATTATTTCGTCCTACACTTTCCATTTTATACAATTTAATTATGTTTTAGATTGCAAGATAAAGAACAACCTGCACGCGAGCACTTAAGAATAGCGTACGCCAGAAATCTTTTGACGCGGTCCAATATTTCTTAAGTCTTCGCAGCTTCAGACGTCAAAATCAGGGACAAAAGGGGCGTGTCTCAGAAATGCGGGAATGCGCGCCGTCAATTGTACCATCAATGGTGACACTCAGAGGTCTATAATTCATTATTATGAATCTCCTCTAGAGTCTGTTAGGCATATGCCCGAGTGCTTTTGAAGCGGCCCAGTATTTCTTAAGTTATCGCTCTCCAAAGATGGCCTGAGACGTCAATATCAAGCAAAAAGGGGCGTTTCCCACAGATTTGGGCAAACGCGCCGTCAATTGTACCATCAATGGCGATACTCAGCAGTCTGTAATTCATTATAATGAATCTCCTCTAGGTCTGTGAGGCATATGCCCGAGTGCTTTTGAAGCGGCCCAGTATTTCCTAATTTATCGCTCTCCAAAGATGGCCTCAGACGTCAAAATCAGTCGAAAACGGGGCGTTTCCCACGAACACCTACTTATCGATCAGGCATCACACAATCTTCGGAGCTGAAATGGTTCACACACCGTTATTCATATTAGCACGCAAAAAACAAACCTCTTTATCTGAGAGAGCTACCGATGGCGCACTTTCATGCTGTCAATGAATTCTCTTTTTTACGGGTGTCCGATGTTCTAATTTTATACTTGCAGCGCCATTAATACACAGAATGGGTGATTACTAATTTTTAAGGAATTAGTAAATATGGCCAATGAACTTCAAGAATATTACAAAAAGAGGACAATTATTTTTATTGAAGTGACGAATTCTAATTGTGTTTAATTACCACGTGTAACGCAGAATCTGCTAAGCTAAGAACAAATAAAAAAATTTTGGTGAGCTCTTCTCCGCATCCGCTCAAGGGCCGGTGAGCTTTTTCTCCGCATCTGCGGGGTTTGCGGTAAGCTTTTCTCCGGTGAGCTTTTTTCCGGTGAGCTATTCTCCGTTGAGATTTTCTCCAAGAGTTTTTTTTTCTGCCGCCCTCCAGGGATACGGCACCAGGAGTGCCAAGATCTAGCACGGTCACGGGTTCCGAGAAGCGTATAGGAAAAACGCCGCATCCTAGGGGGAACGAGCTTTACGGAGTCCTTCGGCCTTGAGTCAAGGGAGTTTTCGTAGATCGTTTTGGCCATCCCGCAACGCCCTCCGCAACCCGCTACGGTACCCGGCACTCTACAGTCAAGGCCATCGGCGCGCAGGCGCAGTAGTGGCTTCTTCGTTGCGGAGGGCTTAGCGGAGGGGGAAACGCGGTCTACGAAAGCTCCCTGTATATTCCTAACAAGGGTTAACCTACCCCGTAAAGTACGCAGTGTCTTACCGCTCGAAAATCGGAGGTCTGAACTCTAGGGTGAGATCTGTCCCCTCAGGTTAACTGATAAGGAATTTCAAAGCTGGGTCGGCGCGCTAACGTCGCGGCGTTCTACTGTCACGCACGCTAGCATTGCGGCGCCCTTACTGTCGGCGCTCTCGTGTCGTGCGCTTTGGAGTTGTACAGCCGCCTCAGACGTTGAAAACAGGCAAAAATTGGGGCGTGCCCAGAAATTTGGGCATACGCGCCGTCAATTGTACCATCAAAGGTACGTACACGATGGTGATGTCGAGCGACAGGCGCAGAATTTGCCGGCGTCGATGCGCTCGCGATACGAGCAAAATATTTTGATGTCAAATGGCAAAGATCCGCTCTCACAACTGACGAGACCGTGGTCGTTGTACGCATTTATCCCAAGGTCGAAGATGTTGACGTAATTGATTACCTGTCCGAAAAAGAAGCTTTCTTGTACGGGAACGCTTTAAAGCACACACAGCCACTTGACGATCGGCTGGGTGCAGGAGCCGCGATTGAATGTTATTTCGAATGGTGAAGTTGTTTTTATTAGGAAATGACTTTCTACTCAACCATAATCACAATTTCCGAGTTTGCGAGTTCCTAATTTACGAAGCGCACACAACGCAACAACGCAAGGTGTACCTCGCTAGATTGTTTTTCTCCCACCACACAAACTTGTGGTATAGTGGAAAGTCATCACTGGGGTCACGAACTTGTGCGCGTCGATGTCGTATTGGCGCTAACCGAAAAAGTCCTTGCACCAAGAAGTCCGTGAACCGAAATGTCGGCACCGAAACGACCTACACCGAAACGTCCTACACCGAAATGTCCGGATCCCCAGTCTGCACAATCCAACAACCTTACGAAGTCTGAGAGCCATTTAACTCTCCTGGTATTTTTATTAAATTTGTAAAACGCCATCGGAGATTTAAGCCATAACTGCGGCGACTGGCGGCTTCATAATATATATATGAAAACAAAACATATGCAAACTTTCAGAAGAGCGGTTGTTGAAAGAGGTAACAAACTCACACTACCCCATACCCCTCGAGCTTGAAACTATGGAACTGAAGGGAAAAAAAAAGAAAAGAAGAAATACGGGAACAGAGAGTGTGTGATTCATGCTGATAGCGAGGGTGGGGAGCGGGGGGGGGGGGGGGGGGAGAGAGCACTTAACGTTCTTTTTTGTTCAGGAAACCAGGAACTCTGTGATAACGTTATTGCCCGGTTCGAGGTTTTCGAAACGGACAATGGCACTTTAGAGCCTGCTTGGGGAATCAACGCAGTGCTGTGACGGCTTCATATGACTTATTGCTCTGTGGCGCGCATCGCTGCATCAAATCTGAATGCCACGTGTCACTTTTCCAAGCACTGAGTCACCTCTGATGTCTCGTGGTATCGAGGCGCTCGAAGAGGATGTGTGTGTGTGTATGGGGGGGGGGGGGGATTCCATTGCGTTCTTTCTTGTGTTTGAGTTCAACGTTTCAAACCCAAGTCTGTAAATAACGGGGAGGCTTGGGGGTAAGCTTCGAAAACCAGACAGCCTATTTGGCAGGTCATGATTGATTTGAGCCTGAGCTACGAACTATGTGCATAATAAAATTTCCGAAAATGTTTGTACCCTTGTTTTTATCTCTTTCATCGCCTCATCTAAAAATTCTGGTTTTCTCGTGCGTAAATGAAACCTTTAAAACAATAGTGAACTTGTATGTTCCCTACTTTAGACAAGCATAGTAGCACAAGTGTGACACAAATAGGCTCGCACACAAAGTCACTGAGCCAGAAGCTTTCTGGTTGTCGCGGGGTAGCCAGCACTGCATAGAGTCCAAGCGCTTGTCCTCATGTGACTTCGATTATATTGCCGGAAAAAAGCAGTTCTTTTCTTGGTCCTGACATTTAATCGAACATTTGAGAAAGAATATAGTCGTCCTTCCGATGCAAAAGGAACTCTATTTCCGAAAACGAGAAACGATCTCCAAATACTATTTTAAAGCATTCGATTAAACGGCTTCGATGAAATGGCGTTTGATGCGATGGCATTCGATGAAACAGCTTCGGTGAGACGGCGTTCGATGAAGCGTCTGGACCCAATCACCAGCAATAATTTGAAGTACCAGTTCATCTTTCCTACCTTGCACAGTCTACGGATAGAACCACCTCATCTGGTTGGTTGCTAATATCACTGACCTAACTTGACTATAAATTCCATCCGTGACATTTTTGCGGTTGCCCTTGACCTGCTCTTTTGTTACTGTTTATTATTAGTAATGATTTGTTACAGATGTACAGACTATTTTGGCAGTGTATTTACCTTCCGCTCTATAACAACTTCGGGACAAGAAAGCGCATTCGATAAACAAATACACAAAAGTAGTAATTCTGGTTGCGTTGTCAACTCTATCCCTAGCCTAATTATGTAGACAATGTGTAGGAAGAGACGCATTGATAGCAAGATAAGGGGAGAAGCTTGGAGAATTGTCAAGTGGGCGTTGTTTTTAAAAGCTGAAGAACTTGAAGATGCGTGAGAGAACGCGGGGTTTTGCGGCAGGGGTATGGAGGCGGGGCTTTCATGTTTGGATTATTTTTTAAACTAATCATGGAATGGGGCAAAATCGTAAATGTCGGCGAGGAGCAGTTTATTTTGTCAGGAAAACCCGGCTTGATTTTGTAAGTAAACGACCGTTGAAACAGATAACAGACTTACACTGGATTCCCCAGTAGCTTCAAAAAGCCACGTTACGTTCTCCGCTCAAACCGTGACCCCGGACTCGCAAAATATGTGGAACAGCAAAACGATCAGATAGAAAAGCTACACGGACTGAGTGTATCTCCGTTTCACCATAACTTGGTAAACGGCGAAAGCTACGGTCCCCGTTGGCCAATCAGAGCAACGGAGCGACGCACAAGACAGCTCTCCGCGCAAAACCTCTCTCACAACGCTTCCAGCCCCCAGGGAGGATCGTGTTTCGATGGAACATCGTCAAGTGCTTCACTCCGATGCCCCGCTTGGCTCACGAGGGTCGTAGCTTTATATCCTGTCTTCGGAGGACTGAGGATTAATTTCCAAACCAACGAAGGGCATCTGGCACGCCCCAGCGGAGGACTGAGGATTAATTTAGACTAACTGGAGATATTTTGACGTGCAACCAAAATCTGAGTTACATTGCGCTTTCCACAATAAGCCTCAGTAAAATTGCGGGCACCTCGGCCGGGATAGTACATACTAATATGCGTGTGAAAGTATATCCCTTTTAAGTTTATGTGTACATAAACCTTTAGTCTAACTTTGCGCATAATAGTACATAATAGTAATAGCACAGTACACAGCATAACTGTATACTGCGCAACACAGTTAGCACGAAGAACTTATCAATCATCAGTTTTTCATGATTTTTGTCAATTCAAATATTGCCATCAAAACTACTAGTACGGTGAGAGGTGCTCATTTGGAGCTCCAAGGGCTCGCATAAAACAGACGATGTGTCGGGGAACTGCGATGTTGAAATGTGGGCGCACGCTCTTCAGTGACTACGAGCAATCGTGCACACAAGTCACAACTCACCCATGCCTTGCTTACTCTTCTGAACCATCAGAACAACATAGGGTTCGTTTAGCAGCAAAGGAGTTATTTCGGCAGAAGAATAGTTTGCGGGCTGTAACCAGGGCTATCCCGAGGCCAACACTAGAAAGCCCTGTCAGGCCCCTTACATGCCCAGTTCCAACGTCACGAGCCCTCAAATGTTATTTTACTTGTGAAATCGCATGCGAGGGACAATATGCTTTTGATTATTCAATCGACATAACTAATAAAGAGTAAATTTAGATCGGTCCAGTTCTTTTGTTGGGATGTTTTGTCGGTCTTCAAATTGCGTCAGTGTTCGTAGGTAACGAAAACTTTTTTGTCCCATTCAACTGATCCACGGCGGGTGAAAATCAATAGGCTCCTCCTCTCTTCGAACAAAAATATTATAATAGGCGAAATTTTAAATTAATATTATATTATTGCAATACATATATCGTAATTGAAACAACAAGTGTACAGTGTATATATAAATTCTAGTTACGGCGGCTAGTGCATAGGCTGGCAGAGCAGACATGGCGTTAGCAAAACGGGGGAAAGAGCATCCGAACAGGATGAGCTATACTCTGTCTCACTAAAACCGTGCAGTAAACGCAAAGGCAGCGCTGGGTGAGGGGAGAAAGGAAAGGCACTAGGAAGGCCGGGAGAGAGTGGAGGGTAATGGCGAGTGAGGGGAGAAAGGGCGAGAATTGGGAACGTTGCGGGGAGAGGAGGTTTCGCTTTTTCCTACGCAGCCCCACTATAGTGCTTGCCCTTTCTTCCCTCACCCAGCGCTGCCTTCGCGTCCACTGCACGGTTTTCGTGAGACAGAGTATAGAAAGAACGCACTGTTATCACAGGTACTGCAGATATAGGTTCACCAGAACCATTGATTTTTGTCTTGGTACAGAAAAAGAGCCTAAAAGGACTGGTTGACCATTCCAAAAGCGGTTGAAATTTCGGTCAAATAGTATGAAAAATCTCAAAGAGAGACAACTTTTCGCTTTAAAATTAAACTAAGCTAATCCCGGTAAAAGGAATCGCCGATTAAACTGCCGGGACTATCGATTACGTGTGTAGCTAGCTCAATTTACGGTAGCAGGTTCAAGTAAACGTCCTGGGCGCATTTTGTGCGACAACCCCACATGAGCGGTACCCAGAACGCTGTGCCCAGCGTTGACATCGGACGCCTGCGATCGCGGCGCAGTAAGATCCGTGCCGTTCTCGCACAGTATAGTGCCGGGTTCGAATTTGGTCCCCCTGTGTTTGCTCCCTTCACATCGCCTACTTTTGACCACCATGTAAGAGGAGGAGAGGAAGCTGCTTTTGTAAGAATTTTGAGTGACGGGTTAATCTTCTATAATATTTTGGGAGGAGAATAGCGACGTCTGTGCAAATCCGGGAGGCACAAAAGAGGACCCTGATAAGAGGGGAGCTCCCTCTTCCCCTCGTCTCTGGTGGTCATTGGAGCGCTCTTTGAATGACGTCACGTGCAACCCATGTATAGGTCTCAAATAACGCAGGCGAACCTTTCCTTTTGTCAAAATTTCACTTTTAAGCTCCCACATATCATGAAATGTAGTAATGTGATAAGTTGGTGCAGTTGCTGCGTGGTCATTTTTTGATAGGCACCGAAAAAAATAACAGAAATTAGGACAGGCTGAATATGCAAAATGCTTGAAAAGAGCCTGTCGAGTCGGGTAAGGTTGGGTCAGTTGGTTGATTTATCCGGTTTTGAAAGGCGCTGAAGATAACAAGACTAGCTGAGCGATGCAAGTTTATTTCTATGTGCTATTAGAGCCCAACAAAACGCAGAATGTTACGCTTCGCAATGCTTTTAATATTGCGCACGGAAATAAAACAAATTGTGTAATACTTTTTCACACGAGTGCAATGAAATGAAGCAGAAACTAAGCTAATGTTTGCTGAAATTCTGACTATATCCGTCGGCAGCGGATATAGTCAGAAAAACACCCGCTGGTAAAATTTTGGTCAATTCGGATTTATCCGATAAACTCCGAATGTTTATGTGCCAATGCCCCCCCCCCCTTTTTTTTCACGCAAAAAAAAGTTTTTTTTTTTCAATTTTATTAACACAGTGTCAATGTTCCTGGGAAAATGCCACCAAAACTATCTTTCAAATCTCGGACCGTTGTCCAAAGGGGTCTTACCACTTGTCTCGTCAAGGTTGATTCAGGGCAACAGGTCATTGTTCATTCGGGTCACGACAAAAGCCACTTTTTTGTGTTTCCAGTATGGGCCATGCGATTTGTGATTTACAGAACGGAGAGGGTATGTTTTTGTAACAGTGAAAGCTATGAACCATAGAGATCGTATAAAATAGGGAAGGGGGCACTTGAAATTTCTTTATTACGTTGTTAACCACTCTACCTCGCTCGGCCGCGGGCTGGATTGATGAAAGAGGATGGGATGACTACGAGCTTCCTAGTGACTACCTCCGGAAGTTTATTGATTTTAAGGTATTGACGTTTATCGAAGCAACACTTGCGTGCCACTTTTGTCGTGGGACAAAATAGCATTGCCAATGGCACCAACACCAAATTCAACTTAAGAAATTTTAATTGATACAAGCGCGTTTTATTTTTTAACTGGCATACGTTTACATCCGGTTATTATTTATTTAGTTGTTAATAATAGGACACACTGCGAAATTAAACTCCGAATTTCGGAGAATTCGGAATCAAACAAATATAAACTCCGAATCTTCGGTAAAAAATAAACTCCGAAAAACACACTCCGACAAGACCGAGAGGCTAGGCTCTGAAAAGGGCGCTTCTCTGGTATCGCCAGAGGAAAGGGGTCGCCGTGCCTCCCGCCGCAAATCGCCCATTATGCGCTTAGAATCTGAAGATGTGGGGTTCTGCCGGGCACTGTTAGTGTATTAGTAGGAATATGGAGTGAAAGATAAGTGCCAAAGGAAAGGAGGGGAACAACGTTTCGACCAAACGGTCTTCTTCAGGTAAAAGGGGAGATGACAGAACAGAATAAGAATACCGTATATACAAAAGGCATAGGTGACACGTGACAGATGTGACGTTGTGGAGAAAGAGAGGGAGGAGGAGAAGTCGTCAAGTAGGCTGCGAGGTTTGAAGTCAACAAGTTGCGGAATGCGGGTGGGGGAAGCTTATAGCCCCAGCGTGACTAACCAAATTACAAAAAAAAAAAAAAAAGGAAGGAGAGGGAGAAAGGTGAATGATTAGTAGCCGAAAGTAAGTTTCATGTTCAAACCGGAAGGAAATTCAGTCTTTAAGTTAAAAATTAATCTGTTCTCTTCTTTTTTCCGTGAGGTGGGTGTATGGAAGCCTGATTTGATGACGCAAATTCGCATGTTAAGTTCAGAGTGATTTGTGGAGGAGAAGTGTTTAGATACGTGTGTGGAGAGGTCATGTTTGAGTTGGCCCGCTCTTTCCAGTGTGACGAGTCTGCGGTGTTCTCTGAAGCGTTCGTGGAGTCGGCGGTCAGTTTCGCCGATATACAATAAGGTTGGACAGAGTGTGCAGGAAATGATGTATATCAGATTAGAAGATTTACAGGTGTGGTTGTCAGGAATTCTCATTGGCAGGTTGGGAGGAGGGCCGGTGTGTTTGCACGTAAGGCATTTTGGGGCGCCGCACGGCGTGGTACCGGGAAGTAAAGTCTGAGGTCTTATGGAACGGTTGCTGCGTACTAAAAGGGATCGTAAGTTGGGCTGTCGACGGTACGTTAGCGCGGGTGCTTTAGAAATAACTTTGGAGTCTACGAGGTGGGAAGTGGCGTCCATGATTAGTTTGCCGAGCCTAGGTATCGAGGGATGGAACGTGAAGATGAGGGGGTTGCACGGGGGTTTAGACCTTGATTGAGGAAATAGGGCGTCGTGACGCGAAATGTTAAAAACGCGACTGCTGGCATTGCGCAGAAGGCCGAGTGGGTAACCACGTTCAATAAAGAAGGTGGTCATCGTCTTAAGCTGATGACAGAAATCAATGTCGTCGCTGCAGATCCTACGGAGGCGGAGAAATTGTGAGAAGGGAATAGAGTTGATTTGGGATCTAGGGTGGCTCGAGGAGTAGAGAAGGTAGCTATGGCTGTCAGTAGGTTTATAATGCACAGAGGTGTGGAACTTGTGACCGTCACTGGTTATTTTTAAGTCTAGGAAGTTGACAGAGGATTCCGATATAAGTGAGGTAAACTTGAGGGAGGCGTGGGCGTTACAAAGTGCCTTGGTGAAGCGGTCAACTACGGGAGGGGGGCCAAAACCAAAAATATCGTCAATATAACGACCGTAGAATTGTGGTGGCGGGTGTGGAAAGGAATTAAAAAACGAGTGCTCGACGTAGCCGACAAAAAGGTTGGCGAACGAGGGACCCATCTTTGTGCCCATCGCTACACCACATTTCTGGCGATAGAAGGAGTTGTTGAATTGGAAGGCGTTTAGCGTTAGAACGAGTTCGGCGAGGCGGATTATGGCGTGAGACGGAGGGTTTTGAAAAGGACGCTGATCAAGAAAATGTGAGAGAGCCTGTAGTCCTTCGGCATGAGGGATTACCGTGTAAAGAGATGTGATGTCCATTGTGAAGAGGATGGTGTCGGGGGTAGGGGCCAGATTAGACAAGCGTTGGAGGATGTCTGTTGTGTCTTTAACGTAACTGGGCAGGTTTTGTACAATAGGCTGCAGGACCGAATCCACAAAAGCGGAGATGAAGTAAGTGGGGCAGGATATGGCGGACACAATAGGTCGGCCAGGCGATCCTGCTTTGTGAATTTTGGGAAGGAGGTAGAATGAGGCGGCGCGGGGATGACGAACGATTAGGCGATTTGCAGCGGGGGGAAGGGAGTTAGTTTCAATTAGGAGCTCTACGGTAGTTATAATTTTATCTTGGAAAGCGGCGGTGGGGTCGGAGGAAAGGGGTTCGTAAAAATCAGAAACGGAGAGCTGTCGGAGAGCTTCCTCCGAGTAGAGATCACTACGCCAGACCACGACGGCTCCACCCTTGTCGGCTGGCTTGATTACGATGTCAGTGCGGTTTCGAAGGGATTTTAGAGCAGTAACTTCTTGTGGGGTTGCGTTACGGGATTTGGAGATTAGGTTGCTAGAAGAGTTGGCAAGAATACTACGGCATGCTTTGATTGAATTGTCGGTTTCGGGGTGTTTGGCGGGAGGCGGGGTCCAGATGCTAGTTTTCGGGTTAATGGTGTCGAAAATGGTGCGGTTAAAGTTGGAGGGGTGCTGGGTGAAGTGGGCGTCTAAAAGTAGGCGTCGGAAGAATTGTTCAGTCTCCGCATGTAAAGAAAAAGGGTCAGGTCGGCTTTGAAGCGAAGGGACGAAGGAAAGACCCTTCGATAAGATGGCGCGTTCAGGTGTAGTGAGGGGTAAATCATCTGGTATGGTGACTACATCATTGCGTTGGACGGCAGCCTGGTCATTTTGGGGCAAGAGAGTGTTTAGTTTCCTTGATTTAGAGGCGAGACCATCGGCGTAGAGATACGAGTTCACTTCACGAATTTTGTCAATAATTTTGCGTGAGTTAGAATGGAAAGGTGAGTCAAGGGACTTGAGGAGTCTTTTGGCGACGGTGAGCTTTTGGCGTAATTGGGCACAATGGTCATTATGGAATCTCAGATGTGCCTTCATTAGTTGGAAAGCAGCATTATCTAATATCTGGCTGTGACGCTTTCGGAGGGCCGGATCATCAAAGTGATTAGCGGAGTGCAGGCGGAAGCCTTTAGGGATTACTCGGCTACGTAGGCACCGCTTCAGAAAAGAAAGGTGGCCAGCTGCCCTAGTGAGCTTGAGGGTGGTCGAAAAAACTTCAAGAGCTGGGTAGAACTGGGGATGGGGCAAATTATGGAAACCGGGTGGTGGGTTGTTCAAGAGGAGGACGGAGTTGAGAAACACGAGGAACACAGAACGAAGAGAGTTTGCACTTACATTAGACATGGAGGCAGAGTTGTGGGCTTGGAATCTGAAGATGTGGGGTTCTGCCGGGCACTGTTAGTGTATTAGTAGGAATATGGAGTGAAAGATAAGTGCCAAAGGAAAGGAGGGGAACAACGTTTCGACCAAACGGTCTTCTTCAGGTAAAAGGGGAGATGACAGAACAGAATAAGAATACCGTATATACAAAAGGCATAGGTGACACGTGACAGATGTGACGTTGTGGAGAAAGAGAGGGAGGAGGAGAAGTCGTCAAGTAGGCTGCGAGGTTTGAAGTCAACAAGTTGCGGAATGCGGGTGGGGGGAAGCTTATAGCCCCAGCGTGACTAACCAAATTACAAAAAAAAAAAAAAAAGGAAGGAGAGGGAGAAAGGTGAATGATTAGTAGCCGAAAGTAAGTTTCATGTTCAAACCGGAAGGAAATTCAGTCTTTAAGTTAAAAATTAATCTGTTCTCTTCTTTTTTCCGTGAGGTGGGTGTATGGAAGCCTGATTTGATGACGCAAATTCGCATGTTAAGTTCAGAGTGATTTGTGGAGGAGAAGTGTTTAGATACGTGTGTGGAGAGGTCATGTTTGAGTTGGCCCGCTCTTTCCAGTGTGACGAGTCTGCGGTGTTCTCTGAAGCGTTCGTGGAGTCGGCGGTCAGTTTCGCCGATATACAATAAGGTTGGACAGAGTGTGCAGGAAATGATGTATATCAGATTAGAAGATTTACAGGTGTGGTTGTCAGGAATTCTCATTGGCAGGTTGGGAGGAGGGCCGGTGTGTTTGCACGTAAGGCATTTTGGGGCGCCGCACGGCGTGGTACCGGGAAGTAAAGTCTGAGGTCTTATGGAACGGTTGCTGCGTACTAAAAGGGATCGTAAGTTGGGCTGTCGACGGTACGTTAGCGCGGGTGCTTTAGAAATAACTTTGGAGTCTACGAGGTGGGAAGTGGCGTCCATGATTAGTTTGCCGAGCCTAGGTATCGAGGGATGGAACGTGAAGATGAGGGGGTTGCACGGGGGTTTAGACCTTGATTGAGGAAATAGGGCGTCGTGACGCGAAATGTTAAAAACGCGACTGCTGGCATTGCGCAGAAGGCCGAGTGGGTAACCACGTTCAATAAAGAAGGTGGTCATCGTCTTAAGCTGATGACAGAAATCAATGTCGTCGCTGCAGATCCTACGGAGGCGGAGAAATTGTGAGAAGGGAATAGAGTTGATTTGGGATCTAGGGTGGCTCGAGGAGTAGAGAAGGTAGCTATGGCTGTCAGTAGGTTTATAATGCACAGAGGTGTGGAACTTGTGACCGTCACTGGTTATTTTTAAGTCTAGGAAGTTGACAGAGGATTCCGATATAAGTGAGGTAAACTTGAGGGAGGCGTGGGCGTTACAAAGTGCCTTGGTGAAGCGGTCAACTACGGGAGGGGGGCCAAAACCAAAAATATCGTCAATATAACGACCGTAGAATTGTGGTGGCGGGTGTGGAAAGGAATTAAAAAACGAGTGCTCGACGTAGCCGACAAAAAGGTTGGCGAACGAGGGACCCATCTTTGTGCCCATCGCTACACCACATTTCTGGCGATAGAAGGAGTTGTTGAATTGGAAGGCGTTTAGCGTTAGAACGAGTTCGGCGAGGCGGATTATGGCGTGAGACGGAGGGTTTTGAAAAGGACGCTGATCAAGAAAATGTGAGAGAGCCTGTAGTCCTTCGGCATGAGGGATTACCGTGTAAAGAGATGTGATGTCCATTGTGAAGAGGATGGTGTCGGGGGTAGGGGCCAGATTAGACAAGCGTTGGAGGATGTCTGTTGTGTCTTTAACGTAACTGGGCAGGTTTTGTACAATAGGCTGCAGGACCGAATCCACAAAAGCGGAGATGAAGTAAGTGGGGCAGGATATGGCGGACACAATAGGTCGGCCAGGCGATCCTGCTTTGTGAATTTTGGGAAGGAGGTAGAATGAGGCGGCGCGGGGATGACGAACGATTAGGCGATTTGCAGCGGGGGAAGGGAGTTAGTTTCAATTAGGAGCTCTACGGTAGTTATAATTTTATCTTGGAAAGCGGCGGTGGGGTCGGAGGAAAGGGGTTCGTAAAAATCAGAAATTGAGAGCTGGAAGAAGCTATCCCAATCAAGGTCTAAACCCCCGTGCAACCCCCTCATCTTCACGTTCCATCCCTCGATACCTAGGCTCGGCAAACTAATCATGGACGCCACTTCCCACCTCGTAGACTCCAAAGTTATTTCTAAAGCACCCGCGCTAACGTACCGTCGACAGCCCAACTTACGATCCCTTTTAGTACGCAGCAACCGTTCCATAAGACCTCAGACTTTACTTCCCGGTACCACGCCGTGCGGCGCCCCAAAATGCCTTACGTGCAAACACACCGGCCCTCCTCCCAATCTGCCAATGAGAATTCCTGACAACCACACCTGTAAATCTTCTAATCTGATATACATCATTTCCTGCACACTCTGTCCAACCTTATTGTATATCGGCGAAACTGACCGCCGACTCCACGAACGCTTCAGAGAACACCGCAGACTCGTCACACTGGAAAGAGCGGGCCAACTCAAACATGACCTCTCCACACACGTATCTAAACACTTCTCCTCCACAAATCACTCTGAACTTAACATGCGAATTTGCGTCATCAAATCAGGCTTCCATACACCCACCTCACGGAAAAAAGAAGAGAACAGATTAATTTTTAACTTAAAGACTGAATTTCCTTCCGGTTTGAACATGAAACTTACTTTCGGCTACTAATCATTCACCTTTCTCCCTCTCCTTCCTTTTTTTTTTTTTTTGTAATTTGGTTAGTCACGCTGGGGCTATAAGCTTCCCCCCACCCGCATTCCGCAACTTGTTGACTTCAAACCTCGCAGCCTACTTGACGACTTCTCCTCCTCCCTCTCTTTCTCCACAACGTCACATCTGTCACGTGTCACCTATGCCTTTTGTATATACGGTATTCTTATTCTGTTCTGTCATCTCCCCTTTTACCTGAAGAAGACCGTTTGGTCGAAACGTTGTTCCCCTCCTTTCCTTTGGCACTTATCTTTCACTCCATATTCCCATTATGCGCTTATCTTGGCTTATCCGGCCCCTTGATGCAGCAACAGTAGGAGTCCCTCCGCCGTCAAGTCAAGAGTGGAGAGGAGGAAATGGGAAGTGTGGCGAGCTTTTTTCCTGGTTGAAAAATATTCTGCAGATCGGTCTTTGAGCGCCGCGTGGTGGCAAGTTTTGAAACTAGCCCGAATGTCTCGGAATCTTGGCCTTGGTTGGTTTTGCATGTCATACCCTCGAAGTTTTCTTTGACCCGTTCATAATGATGCATGGAAGAGTAAAAACGTACTCGTTTCAGTCGTTTCGTCATTTATCTCGGGAGCTCGACGTCAGCACTTCAGTCAAGGACATATTGCCGAGATGATGACGAGGTACGCAAAACGATTGCGCCACATCTCCATGCGTCATTGTGAATGAAAGTTCCGGCGGCGGTCTTTTTGCATCCAGTTACAAAATCGGCCAATAAAAACGCGAAAAGTGATCGATGAATATCTTGTAGCCCGTTAACATTTGGCAAATCGTTTACGCTCTTAAGGGCTGTCATTAATTCCGCAATTGCTACATCATTCACAGAATTAATATTAAAAGGTTTGTGAGCGGATTTTAGTTAGCACCCTTAAAGTTTAAAGTATCTCCTTATCTAATGTCCGCCTATTATGATCAAAACACGGTGAAAATAGCACGCACATGATTCTCACCCCTTTAAAAAGAAATGTTCGAATTACAATCTAACATTCAATATAAAAATCCTCACTCCTGTTTGTTTTTTTCTTACAATTTAACTTAAAGCTTACGCAAAAACAGAAGTGATCAAAGAGGTTTCATTTAGCTTATAGTTTGCAATTATCGATACAGCTCTCGGTTCTTCAGCTCGGTCTGCATAATTTTGGAAATGTAAACTTTCGCTATTCCGGATAAATAAGGGACGTATCAATGGTCATGTCTTTAAGTCACTGGCAGTTTAAGAAACGTGGGGCGTGGCTCATTACATTCATGCATCTTGCTTCGTGACTCGTTCTTATAGACGTTCTTACTAGCTAACTCCGCAACCACCTCATTCGCTGAAAAGCAGTAATAAGATTCTCGGCAATCTTTCGCGCCTTGCGCTTCTTGAGCTGTGAATGACCATAAAACCATTTAGGCAACTCTGTCTTTCTTAGTTAGATCTAAGAATTGCATGTCACGGAAGTTCGGATAGGTTTGTACCCGTTTCTTTGTGAATTTCTCGGTGGCAGTTCATGTAATAAATATACTCGGCCTCTGCCTCAACCATGAGCGTCCGGAGTGGAGGGTACAAAGCGGAGGGGGTGGTATTGACGACTGACGACGACAGGTTTTGGTAGCCGTCCTCTTAGCCCGTGGTCACACAGCTGGTGCATCATAGAAAAGACAGTCTGAAAACACTGTCCGAGGCGCGTTTCCTTTTTGTCACATTGACCGCACAAAAATGTGTGCAGACCACGTCTTTGTAAGACGCATGAGCAGTGCCACTCTGGCTTTATTGATCCAACGAAAATTCTGCGGACGCCCATGGCCTCATCTCTCAGTCGGATTTGTGCTAACTTCTTTTTTGATCGTTTTTGAGCAACGTCGTAGAAAAGGACGATCGGCATTTTCAAATTATGAAAAGAAGTCGTTTGCCCGAGATAAGAAATAACGCTCACTTACTGGGCAGGAGACAGCCTGGCTGCCTCTTCGCGTAGTTTGGGTAGAAGTCGACGTGCCCTATTGGTTCAAACATGCCAATCTCTCTGACGGGGTACGAGTCGCCCCCCGTAGTGTGGACGGCGTCCACAAACGTTGCGTCCTTGTACGATACGAAAACCCCGGTGTCTTCGAACAAAGGGGATGCGGGCTCATTATCTAGCGAAGAAAATGTTAACGTAGAATGAAAATCAGATCCCCAATCAAGACACGCTTGGATAGAAGCATTAAGGTACGATCCAAGGGCTACACTTGTCTCCGCTGGAGTTGCCCTGCGTTCCAGAAAAGGAGTTACCGCCAGCACGGAGTCACAGTTTCTAGAAATACAAAGAGAGCAGCACAATGTTTTTGAACTTTTGCGCACGAAGCATTTGTGCGCATAAGGTTTGTGAGGGCACACTTCCGAAAGATTACTTTCGAAAGTGTGCCCTTTGTTGGATGCTGTAGAACAATGGCGGACACAAGTGCGAACTTCTTTGGTTCGAATGCGTCCCAGCTCACGAGCCCTCGTGCAGAGGGAGCACAAGTCGAAGCTATACCCACTCGCGCTACTTCCACGTTCGGCGGTGTTGGTGTTGTTCCACCATTATGCGGTGGATCGTAGTTTTCGTCAATCGGCACGTGATTTTCAAAAGGTGTCTATTCCAAGAAATTGAAGACACATTAGAAATATATGGTGTACAACGCGATTAAAACAAAATGCCCTCAAGGTGGTTCATTTCTCGCGATCACACGCGCATGATACGCCACATTGGCGTGATATTGCAGCCTTAGCCATAGATGTCTATGGCTGACTTTTGTATCGCTTAGCTTCGCCGCAGCACCAATAGAGGAACACACGGGTCACAACCGTGAACAGATTGTAATCACCAAACATGTATTCCTGAATTAAAGTTTACAAGCTTTCACAGACCACAAAAACCTGCACAAAAAAAAAAGAAGGGAATCAGGGAAAGAGGACGTTAACATGGCGCATGTATCTGTGCGAGTGTGGCGTTTTCAAAATTTCACTCCCTCGAGGCTCATCACACCGCGAACAGGATGAAAGATTTCCCGACCACCCAAAGCAAACGAGGGTTGATAACACCACTTGAAATGGTAGGTCAGAGGGTGAATTGCACCGCACTTTCGTAGAGGACGAGTTTCCCAACAAAGCAGCTGAGCAGCTGAGCACGGTGAATATAGACGATTCGCACACGCGCCAGATTACAACCGTCATTGCTGACCTTATCTTGTCTTATTGAGATACCAAGCCACCGAAGCGGGGCTTTGACTAACCCCACAACTGCCAGTGCTGGGGAGAAGGACACAGTCGAATCTAAAATGGCAATAACCTGTCCTGCTGTGGTAATGATAGAGCGAAGTGATCAAAATAAGAGAAAATATTAACTGAAGGTCGGTTATGGCGGCGCCCATACACAGCCGCTACAAAGCGTCTAGTGTAAGAACAAGATGGGCACCGATCACAAACATTAAAGAGCACAAATAATTGTCTCCTGTGCAGGAGGCTGGTACCCTACTCTGCGGTTAATATTAATTATGAAGTCAAGATAAGAGGCCTTGAGCCGGTAGCGTATTCGAAAAAAACGTGTGAAGGAAGTCAACTGGCCAATTTCGGCACTCTGATGGGCGCGTCTTCATAGACGTTACACCGCCCGGTTTACGGTGGGAGAGGCTTAGGTAAACACTGCTGGGTGATTCAAGCACTAGCCTTTGGCCGGTTCCCAGATTTGCTTACTCAAGAAGAATAAGCGAATTCGGGAGCCGGCTGAATGCTACTCGTGAATCACTGAAACGTGTTTACCCCCCCCCCCCTCTTTTTTATCCTGCCGTAAGATAGGCGATGTTGCAATCAGAGTGCCGAAAGGAGCCGGTAGGGGTAAGAAGGACCTACCTCAACAGTACATCTCGTAACCACTAGATGTTAACTCTGGAGTCACCGTCGATGGTAGTTTTTACGAATCGATAAAATAGGCGTACTACTTGTTCTGCATGGAAATATATCATGGTCAATCCGAATTGTTTTTATATTCAGACCCTTTAATTTACTGCGTCCTGTGCGACACCGCCGTGTTGTTGAAACTGAAACCGAAACTTTACAGGCAACAACAACTCGTGTGAGATGAATTCTGTATGTAAGTGCGCACACCCGTTCGGTTCTAAAGCACAATTATATGGGCGAGACTCTTTACCGTTTATGCTTAATTAAATATTTAAGGTGCCCTGAGGAGGTTTCTAAGATCGCCTAAATATAGCGATAACTCACTCTGCAGGCTCTAAGCATCCTAGAAATCCCTAAATCACAACCGTAAGCGGCCGATTTTTATATTAAGAAAGCAATCAAAGGTCGAAATTATCTCTGGCGATGGGAGGAGCATTGCTCCGGCAACCAGGACGACATGTGACCCATGAAAACGCGACATTTAGTTGACATTGACAAACGCTGTTATTACAAAAAGTGTATGCTTTTGTAGATGATAGAAGCAAGTAACAGTAGTCAGAAAATGTTAATTTCTCGCGGAGAGGGAACATAATACTGCAACAATCGTCTCAAAACCAACAAACTATGATTTGTTGTTTGTTGATGTTGCGGTTGTTGTTTGGTGGTTGTTGTTATTGCTGTTGGTTGTTGTTCTTGGTGGTTGTGGGTGGTGTTGTTGTTGTTGGTGGTTGTTGGTGGTTGGTTGTTGTTCGTTTGTTTGTCTGTTTGTTTGTGTTTGTTTGTTTCTTGGTTTATTGGCTTGTTTACTTTTTGGTTTGCTGGTTGGGTTGTTCGTGTTCGTGTTTTGTTTGTTTTTTAGTGTTTGTTTTTATTTGTTTGTTTTTTGTTGTGTGTGTTGTGTGTTGTTTTTGTTGTTGTTTTGGTTGTTTTTATTGTTCTTTTGTTGTTGTTCTTGTTGTTTTCATTGTGTCTTTTGTTTTTGTTGTGTTTATTGTTCTTTTGTTTTGCTGTTGTTTTTGTTGTTGTTTTTGTTGCTGGTTTTGTTGATGCTGTTTTTGTTGTTTTTATTTTGTTTTCCTTGATATTTTTGTGGTTGTTTTTTAAGTTGTTTTTGTTGTTGCTTTTGTTTTTTGTTGTTGTTAATAATATTCCTTCTTTTTTCTTTCTTTTTCTTTTTTTTTCGCGGGAGTGCAGTCCGGTCGTCAGCTCTCGAGCGCTCGATCGCGCACTCGCTGGGTTGAATCGGCAACGAGCCACGCGCATTCGAGATATCACTCCGCATTCCACCGGTCGGAGGCGCGAGGATCCTTCGCTCGCTATTGGCTGACAGTGGTCCTGGTTTCGGAACATGCTCCTCCCATCGCCGGAGATGACCTCGGTCGCGATCTTTGGTTGCTTTTTTAATAGGAAAATCGGCCGCTTATCGTCATGATTTAGGGATTTCTAGGATGCTTAGAGCAAGCGGTTATCGCCATATGTAGACGATTTCAGAATCCTCCCCAGGGCTCATTTAAGCTTATCGGGAACGTTACCAAGGTTATTAGAAAACACGTGATTTTAGTGGCGTTTTCATTCATATGGTGGCCTCCCGTGGCGCCGTTATTTCCACCGACGTAGATTTTTAAATCAGAATAGTAAATCATTGGTGCATTATTTTGCTCGCATTATTTGGGAATGGCGTGCTTTTATTAGGCAAATAATGTCACAAAACCTAAAACTGTGCGTTTCAACCTTTTATGACTCTTTTAAGACGAAGGTATTGGTGATCTTGAAATCAAGGTTCATAAAAAACGCATTGCCGGACCGCCGACTGACCTGAGATTCTCCCTATCATCTGTCCAGTGCATATTTTGAAGTGCTTTCCGAAAGAACCCTGGAACTTGACCTCCTAAACTGTTGCCTATGGCATGCACATCTGAAGCATTCACCGTGTCGGGAAAGACACTCATAAGGTTCTGTACGAGCAGAGACATCTGTCTTCCCGCGAGGGCAGTGTCTCCGGCAGCCTGGATGTAGTTTAAGTTGAAAGAGCCTCCAGTCCAGTCGACAAGGATCACATTCACGTCTTCCTGGAACAGGCACAAAGTCAGTTTCAATTGCGACTTTTACAAATAAAGAAAAAAGGTATAACTGATGATGACCGAATGATAAGTCACAGGGTATGATGGAAATGCTAACTCCTCTATACCAAATCTCAACCGTGAAGACAAACGATACACGAACTGTTGTGGCGGCGCCACTATCGCGGTACATGGCTATAAAAGAGAAAATGAAAAGAAGAGTTATTCACCGGTACTGGACGATAGTGTAACTTGAGCTGCTTTGGCAGCAACAGAACAGTGGCCACGATAAGGTGAAATCCTGAGCCTCGCGGTGTCGCCCCCATTCCTGCCTGTTCCCGGAAAACCTGCTATTCCGTGGAAGCAGTGGCGACGTGTGTTTAACAACTACTTGCTTGCTACGCGAGGTGACGTCCACGAACCTGCTCAGCGGGAAGGCCCTTGTAGGAATGGCCGAAGGAGCTTAGCCGAAAGAGCTCGGGGAATTAGCGGCGCGGTCACCCGAAGCGTCCTTCGGAGGCGCCCGATGCCTCACGTTTTCCCCTTTGGCGGCAAGCGGCGGCCAGCTCCCGAAAGTGGAAACAGATTTCCTTGCGTGGGAAGTCAACACACTTTTCGTTCCCAGGGCGGGAGCGGGTGGTTGCCCTTGCCGCCGTGGTAATTGGTGAAGCGACTTTGTCAGGGCCATGTCGGCGACTCCGGGGAGAGAGAAATGTCCGACCTCCCTGCGAGATGTCGGCGCGCCTTTTTGGAAAAGTTGAGTTTGAGCTAGCCCGTGCGCGAGCAAGTTGCTTTCCCCCGCGGTCCCGAGGGCTCCGCGTACTCTGTCTCGCGAGACAGAGACCTTGCCGTGCGCGGCAGGGGCTTGGCGCCGAGGCGCTATTGGTGGCGTTGGGTTGCCGCGAGCGGCATCAGCAGCGCGACGTTTTTCTTCTTTGTGTTGTAAAAAGTTGTTCATAATCTGTAAATATATATTTATTCACTCAACAACTGCCGTGATTGTCACTGAGGTCTCCGGGAAAGAAGCCACCCTCCAGCCAGCGCAGCAACTCCACGATCGACACGAGAAACTTTACTGCCCTACTGCTTCACTGTCTCGGGGTCGAGGGACAACAAATCATCTACATCCTTCCGGAGACGCGCCCTCCGGTACCGGGACTGCGTGAGCCACCTGAAGGCCAAAAGACACCCACTGCACCGAACGAGTATACGATTTCGCTCTGGTGGTCCTGGAGAGCTACTTCGCGGTGACTTCAAACGTGGTCGTCGCACGACATCGCCTCGGGCAGCGAGCGCAGCTTCCAGGGGAATCCATCGATGCATCTGTTGCCGAACTACGGGACATGTTGTCGAACTGCGAGTTTGGGTTCATGGTGGACGAGTTCATCCGAAACCAGCTGGTCGCAAAGAAGTCGGTCGTCCCATGAGCTAAGAGAAAGGCAGCTCCTGGATAGTAATTGTCCCACACTGGACCGTGCGTTGGTCAATTGGCCGTTTGGTCCAAGAAACACCGCTACTCTGAAGGATCTCGTATCGGCTTCAGCGCTACAAATGGTAGACTCGAAGCCTACGCGGAGCGCCAAGCGACCACCGCGCCCACGAGAAGGTAAATCTTCGCCTTCCTCCTTAAAAAAGTGCTACCATTGCGGGTCGTCGGGTCGTCTTTCGAATTTCGCTACATGTAAAGAAAAAGAAAAAGGTGCACCTCATGCGGAAAAAGTAGGATATTTCCGTGCTGTCTGCACGAGTACCGCCGGCCGCGTTAACGAAGGCCACGCCATCAAACAAGTCGCCTGCCTAAATAGCTGCGAGGATGACGCGCTCAGTATGGTCTGTACCTTGTTCATTTCTAGTAGTATACTTTGAACGACAACACCGGAGTCACGCATTGTATAAAAATAAATGAAGTTGACAAGCGCTGGAGCAACTTCAACTCGTGCATAGTTGCAAACCCGAAACTGTGGAAACGGACAAGGGACATACACAGAACGACACGGACGAAGTCTCAAACGCAGCTACAAACTTTATTTCACACGACAAACTCGTCGTAGCAAAACAAACACGCCTAATCTTCCGTCTGCTTTGTTTTTCCGCTATTCGGTCGCTATCTTTATCGTTCTTTCTCTCAAGTGCGCTGGTGTCAGCGCCCAGGCTTTGCCGCGTTCTGATCCCGTCTTTACTGTCCCGCTCACACCTTGATTGTGAATTTTTGTCACTGTAGGATACGAGCATGTTGCGTAGCGCTCATTAGATTACGTGAGTGATTTATCTGTCGATGGTTGCCTTGTGTAATGGGAAATCAAAGTAATTTTTAAAGTCAATTCCTACAATGATGCGTGAATCCACCTTCTAGGCTGTCTCTATCGCGTCTTAGTAAATCATCAAGAGGCTATTAGGAGTTCTCTGGTGCCTTCGAAAGCCTCTGTTAGAGTGTGTTATAGTGTGTCGTTGTTCTCAAGTTTATGCTGAATTCTATTCAGCTTCATTCTCACCGTGAGTTTGCGTAAGTTGGAGGTCAGTTAAATTTGTCTTAAATTAAGGTGCGCTGTTGTGAGCTTGCCTGGGTTAGAAATTTGGATTACATCTACCACGTCTTCCACTTTGCTGAGACCTGACCCTTGCTCCAGATGTATTTGTTTTTCTTTTTCACATAAAAAATATTATTTTCCGCTCGCGTTAGCACTAGTGGACGAGCCATCTGCCAAATATATATCTTGACTTTTTCCTTAAGAGCCAGCCTAGATATGATTTTATTCGAACCACGACAAAAATGTGTTTTTTACCGTAGCATCTACACATCCACTCCCGGTGGTGTCTGTAGGCGCCATACTAAGGTAAGGATAAAAACACTACATTCATTTGGCAATCTCATACATCAGGGGACCGTAAGTGCTGAAGGTCACCGTAACAAGTTTTCACATTCAGAGCCGCGGCGTGACAGCCGTAGTGAATACGTCAGGGTCATAATGATTTGCAGGTCACGGGAACATCTCTTTTAGAAACGTCACGTGAACAGCGCTTCCTGCGCTCTTTGTCCATCCAGTTTCGGAATCGGAGTTGAAAAGTGGGGAGGAATTGTCGATTCCAAGAGGGTTCTTTTCTTCAATTGCCCTAACTGATTTAAACTTTCAAGGCGGCTGCATGAAAAATGCAAATTGTAGCACAAACCATGAAGTCAGTACTTTAAAAGTTAATTACAGGATTTCTAATATCCGCCTATCTGAAGAAGTGAATACGGAAGACTGCTTCCACGTTGGTGTTAGCCAACTTAAATACAAAGCAAAAATATGTCGAGAATAAAAATGATTGTCCTGTATAATGCTTCGGAACTTGAAGGAATCTACAATAAATAAATAAATAACAGGAGTTTCATGTTCTATTAAGATATTATTCAGCATGCCTCCACCGCTGACGTAATCTAACCTGATCTCCCTTGTCTTTCTTGTTAGTTAATTGTAGCAGAATGTTACTATCTCTATATTTTTGTACTGACCATAAAATGCGTGATTTTGTGACTAAGTCTTAATAAAACATTCATTGGACTTAAATTCTGTGAAAGTTATGTTGTCAGGAAAGTCTCGAGGGCATACAGCCCACGCTGTAGCTGTATTAAAGGCTCTGTTCTATCAGAATTCGACGGAGGAGAGCGTGTTGCTTTGGTAGTGAGAGTAAATGACGAACAGTAACGGAAGGAAGGCGTCATCCTGAATTCGTAATTTTCGTTCCTTTCCGTCTTTTATTTTCTCGATATCAATGTAACTTCTTTTGTTCTGGCTTTCCGATTCGATCGGTACAATAAACATCAGAGGAACTATAACAGGAGGACATTAAGTAAGTAAGACAGTTTGTGTTTCGTGCTTCGTTCTTTGGAGCACTCGGGAATTGCCACGCCCATCAATTCGCCGACCTACAAAAAGGTTTTCCGCAGGGTAGGATTTTCCTACCCTGCGGAAAACCTTTTGGTATGTCGATTTTTAAGCTCAGTGACTATAGCAAAAATTTGAGTCGCGTTTATCACTGAACGAATAAAACATGAAATATTTGGCTGTCGTTGATGCATGGAATGGACAAAAGCATTATTTGAAATTTGTTTTCTAAAATTGCCTATTTTGCTTTTGGTGGGATCATCCTCTGTCACTTAAGAATAGCCAATTACAAACAAAAGAAAAATCATCGTTGGAGATTCTTCAGCTCATCTGCTTAACTCCTTGGTACGCTACTTTATGAATGGGGCATCGATCGGCTCCCTCCACGCGCACGAAAGTTGCAGCAAGCACCGTCGAAAGGCTTAGATCGACATTTGTGAACGCGGAGAGCATGCCCACCTTTTCCAGCAGCGCTCTTATTGCTGGCAGAGGCTGGGATGTGGGGTCCAACCAGCCAGGCACAAAGATTTTAAGCGGTTTTCTTTCTTTAAACTGATTCAATGCCTCATTCAACGATCCGGGCTTGTAATCCAGGAGAACCGGCGATTCCGTGTTGCTTCGGGAATATAACTGAAATTGGGTGTTCACTGTCTCCGGGCTGCTCGGAAAGGAGACGGGCACAGTCAACGCGTCTGTTGCCGAGAAACACCCAACATATTCATAACACAGCACGTCGCCGCTGGTGCCGACTATCTGAAATAACGAAAAACATATTGCGATCTTATCTAAAACAATTCTCTTTTATAGCGACAGATGGGTGAAGTGGCGATGGTTAAACTGTCTCTACAAGGTAAACGAACTTTAACCATACCCACTTCCACTTCCCCTCTAATCCTTGCCACTTTTCATGCTCCTATCGCTCTTTAAGGAGCGATACGAGCACGAGAAGGAATTACAACTAAAAAGAAAACGCACACTCTAGAAACATTGTCCCCGATTTATGAAAAGTTAGTTCTCCAGACGAAGTCATAGATGTACAAGGTACCATAGGAGAAAAAAAAAAAGAAACACAACAAAACTTTAGGAATGAAAGGATGCCTTTAAATTTTTCTGACCAATATTTCGGTTATCCTTTGTGACAATTTTGACGCTGTGGCTCACGCTTCTTAAAGGGACACTGACAGGGTGTTTATGCTCGCCAAGGTTTTTATTTGTACATGACACATGAAAGCCCAACTACCCAGAACACAATTTGTGGCTCGAAATTCGTTTTCTTTGCGCCCGGAAACCGCCGATCGAGAACTAGCCGGTTTGAGTCGCGCTCACTTTCTTCTCCGTGATCACGTGTCGTTTTCTCTGGTTTAGACCAGTGGTTCTCAAATGGGGGTCCGCGGACCCTTTGCGGTCAGCGAAGGCATTCTAGGAGTCCGCGAAGTGCTGCCTCATCAGTCAAGAACGGCGATATAAGTTTTCTTTTTCGGGTCGAGAAGAGATGTTTCAGTTTTCGGGCGAGTTTTCTCATGTGTATGTGAATAACAGAGGTCTACTTCACACTAGCCCTTAGTTATATCCAGTTATTGAATCATTATCATATTTAACCTATACCTTTCCCCACCGCTCATCACGAACAGGGTCCTCCATCATCTCTGCCGATCCACAAGGGGTCCGCGGAACATCGAGAGTTGTGAACCACTGGTTTAGACACAACCACCAAAAATAATCAAAGTCGTGGGTCATCGAAGGCACACGCTCGATACCAGAAATGGACAAAAAATATGATACCCATTTTTTGTGGCTTCTAGAAAACTGCAAATACGTTGATTGAAAAAAAAAAAGTGGCACAGCCACGTGATTTTTTGGTAGTTTTCTCCTCTATGTTTCTTCTTCCTCCCCAGTCCAGATTCGGTTTTGGTTTCAAGCAGTTGCTTTTTTTTTACTTTATTAAAAAAATATGTGACACTGTAGAAAAATATTAATTGGGTAGTCTTCTGACACCATAATATATCGCCGGACAAAAAAAAATTGGGAGGTGTCAGTGGTTCCTTAAGAGATCCACAAAATGTAATATTTCCAACCTTTGGAAGAATCTTGTCCCATATATTTCCGAAAAGGAGGGTTCTTAGGAATGCTGAGAGAGCCGCAGCAAGGCGGGTGGCTTTTCCTTCGGGCATTTCTCCAGGCCCGCCCATGACTCCTGGACCCTATGAAGGAACCAAATCCCGAGGATTACGGTTGCCGCTATCAACAGCAGGCAGGCGACGCGAATGTTTTTGTACAGAAGTCTCACAAGTTGCTTAAAAAGATATCAGAACGTGAACATTGAGAAGATTCGAACAATTATTTCAGCGTGATCAGAATTTTCGTGAAAGATAGCAGCGTCGAAGGAAAGTAGCAGCACTTTCTGGATAACACCCCTAGATCTACTCTGTCACGCAGTCGCGCGGAGCGAAGAAGGGGCTGCCACCGGCGCACCAAGATAACGGGTTCGCCGAGACAGCGGAAACGGCCGTCTTGGCTGGCGCTCAAGATGCCCACCCTGATGGATGGCACCCTTCCAATTCAATGGAGAAAATTTTGAGGCTGCTGCGCATCCAGCCGTTTCAAACACGAAATTCATATCCGCGCCATTGCCATTGGATATTCGCGCAGTGACATGTAATCCTCTGGTAAAGTATTTTGTACTACCGTACAAAATGTAGCCTTTAGGCAAAAAACAACGAGTAAGTTACGTTGTCTGGTTCTCGACCCCTACTATGAACTTGCTCATATGCCTTGCTTGCTTCTATGCTGTGTTCTCGTC
Organism: Ixodes ricinus; assembly: GCA_037355805.1. NCBI lineage: Eukaryota > Metazoa > Arthropoda > Arachnida > Ixodida > Ixodidae > Ixodes > Ixodes ricinus. Next base: position 38,314 of record JAZHYW010021643.1, read on the forward strand.
CTTGCGCGCTGTTCAATTCGCACCATATTCAATGTGCACTAACTGTACTTCAAAGCGTTATTCTATTTGTGTGTATAATACCCGTGGGCCAGAACTCCAAATGGTTCTTGGTAAAGCGCGGGCGGAATGAAGTTGTCGAGATTCCTTGATATGCATCAACCACACAGACGTCGTAAACACGTTATGATCAACGAGCAATATTTATTGAAAATGTGAGACAGGTTTTAGTTCGTTGACGGTAAATTACAGGCGGGGTCTCGCCAGCTGCGTTTCCAACAACTGCAGCCTAGAGTTAATAAATACATAAATAAATCATTTATTTTTTAGAGCTAAATAAATAATGTTTTCCACATCAAATATTTTTTCTTACTATTTTATCTATTCTAGCTTTTTAGAGGTAAATAAACAATTTTTTCCACATCAATCTTTTTTTACTATTATATCTATTCTAGCTATCAAATCTATCTATTCACGCAGGAAAAAAAATGACAACTTGTACCTAATGTCTTTTAGACTCGAATAAAAGGACAGCACATGCCCAGATAATATTTTCTTCTGAAAAAACTTCTAAACCTCTGTGGTAATCTCGTTAATGCAAAAACCTATCAATTTTTTTCGGACACGCTTTTAATTTAATTATTTTTTTCGTTAATATTCTTGTTTACTGGACGGTTGTGCTGATCAGAGAGATAAGTCGTAGAGTCTATGTTAATTATATCTTTTTTAATCCTAATGGCCAAAATTGTACAAAGGAATTCGAACGTACCATTGGAAAACATCCGTTTAAGTTACCCACTGTTTCTGCCGTAGAGTAGGTACCAGCTGCTGCCAACAGAAAAACGGCTGTAGCAAGTAAAAAAATATATTGAAGTTTGACGTTTATTTTTTTGGATCAACCGGAGGGGAACGGAGACGAAAGGCAAACAAATGCGTCATGAAGGTCTCTGTCTCGTTTGCAGTTCATACATACGGTACACAGTATAGTACACTTCGTACAGCTGTATACATCAGCGATTCAAAACAATATTATGGCTTTGTATGGTTTCATCAAGAGAAGACCACAGGTAGTAATATAAATTATGACAGATACTTTTTTTAGACGTTCAAAGAAAAAAGCCATCAATTTATACATGTATAAAACTGGCTATAAAACAGTGTCACTGCCCACCAAGAGTGCCCCGAGTTCTTCCCTAAATTTGGAAAAAAAGAGTTATTAAAATCCACGAAGGTTCCAATTCAATTTAATAATTTGGTCACCTGATGTGATAATCCTTAGTTTGCTTTACGTAATTTGTGCGATTCTGTGGTGGTCATCTTAAGGAGTGCCGAATGGTGTATCTATGCGCTACGTCACTTGTATATTGTGTATCATGAAGTTTCTCCGCTTAATTTAGTTGCATCAGCTAGAAATAATAAGTTAGGTTATCCTTGAGTATACCGTATTTTCTAAAAAGTGGCTCAGTGGGAAGGTCCTCTGTATTTTCCGTGCAAGTTTCGAATATCCGCAAGATTTTCTTTTGTAATTTAAGAATCTTAAGAATAATAATATAGTTCTCGCTTTATAGTGTATTTTCAATCTCTATTGTGTTGAAATGTCGGATCAAGCTTTTCCTCGAGACTAAATGTCCTTTTCATACTTGATTCTTAACAAATATAGGGCCTTCCTGGAGGACACTATGCCTACTGCGAACGAAAATACCTTTATGGTCAATATTGTTTGCCCCTAGCAATGAGATGCGTATTACATGATGGAGGTTTGAGAATAAAATTTTAATGTAACGTACTAATCGTCCATTTTTCCATATGGCGCCACACTGTGGGGGACGTGGCATAAATGACAAAAAAACGTACATTATAAAAGCCTCGATGTTGATCTATTTTAATCATTCAAATAATAAAAGATTTTCCTATCTTGCCTTATCACTCAAGGTCACACTTCCTGGTATTTAGGAAGTGTAAAGTTTTAGCTTAATAAGCCTCGCGTTAAGAATGATATCCAGTCGCGGCTGTCAAAACTGGAATAATAAGTTTTTTTTTGTGTGTGTGTGTGTAATTTCATTATTTTAGCGCGTACAACGAGCCACTTCCCTTGTTTTTTTCTATCACCGCTACAAACATTTTTTTAACCGCGAATTTAATAGGCTGTACTCACCAAATGTATGGTGCTGCTTCATCGCATGTTAGGGAGGGACACAACAGCGTACCAGCACATCGATCGTTGAAGTATGGCGAAAAAAATTACACCATCTTCCCGAGGGGAACTATGGGGTGATGCGGAGCATCGCGGATCGTAATTAATTTATTCCCTTCTTGACTGATTTCTTTTGGCCGGCCGGATTTGGGCTGCGGCGGACGCGAGCGGCCGAGAAACGCTAGCACACGGCAGCCGCAGAGTTGCGGGGAAAGCCCACCCCACTGGAGAGCCCTGGCGTGGCGCTGCGACCCGCGCGCCCAAAACTATCCTCCTTTCACTCCTCCGGGGGAACGCGCGCAGCGCGCTACCGCTGCTTATATTCACACTTGAAGGAGAGGAGACTAGAGGAGGAGAGTTGCGCATGCGCACGCGGTGTGAGTAGAAGCGAACGCACGCGAAGTGCACGCAGCTGGTAGAGAGAGAGAGAGCGGAGAGAGTAACGCGCAGCTGTTGGAGAGAGGGAGGAGGAGAGTTGCGCATGCGTAGTGTGAGTGCGGACGACGCCGACGCCGACACCGCGGGACATAGACCCGAGCAAGAGATGCTCCGCATCTAAAAGCATTCGAACAAAGAAAGCGAATCTTGCTGACAGCTGCGTCGTGTTTGTCAGCCTGAGTGTACGAAAGTCAGTGACTTTACAGTGTACAGCTGCGACGGAAACGGATTAGCACAAGTGATCAAGGACCGGAAAGGCAAAATCGAGACACTGAGCGCTATTGTTCCCGAGCGCGCAGGTAGCGAGAGTGCCACGCATGTTCCATGTTTCAAAGCGGGGGTGGCCGGCAGAAAGCAGCCCATCCTAAAGCCTGCGTTGTGAATGCTATCTTATCCCTCACTTTTTGGTCGAGCGATGCGCCAACGTGCGCCAACAGTAGTTGCGACGTAAGCCCGTTTTTACAGCGAGGCTGTAAAAACGCGCTTACGTGGGAAAAGGAAAAAAATGTTTTCTAAAACAGTCTGGTTGGGACACGCGTGTCAAAAAATAAATTTTACGCGCAAACAAAAATTGAGAGCAATATTGACGGCGCGAGACGCGATTTAGTCAGCAGTCACCTACTTTCCACTTGTTTTCTCTCTCAGAATTTCGGGCGCGTGGAGGAGAGGTGGATCGGCTTCGCCTTCACGACCGAGATGGTCATTCCGGAATGAACCGTAACGTCATGGAAGAATAATTTCAACTAAATCTCTCGTCGTCAATATTGCCCCCCCCCCCCCCCCCCAAAAAAAAAAAAAACTTTTCGCGTAAAATTTATTTTTTTGACACGCGTGTCCCAACAAGAATGTTTAAATATAAACTCTTTTTTTTTCTCTTAAGGTGTTCTTTATGGGCTAGTTCCGCCACTATCGTGTCCGCGGACAAGCGACGTGTCGACACGAAACTCGAACAGTTCACCGGCACCCTCACTTGAGTACGACGAGGAGAGTCACCCGATGTGCTTCGCGCCGTCTCTCTCCCAACGCTGTCAACAACGGAGGCTGGCCGGTCCATTGTGCTGTCACGCAGCTTAACCTTCTTCCCCGGCGCCCGCGTCAGCGTGTGTGTGTAGGCGTGTGTGTGTAGGCATTCACGGGGCGAGCACGTTCGTGAATGGCGCGGCCCTACTAGAATAAAACGTCATCGTCTCACCTACCAATCGTGTGTGTCCTGTGTCCCGTGACGTCGAGATCGCGCTAGCGCTCTTACCAGTTGCCATTTGGACTCACGATGGGTCGGCCGCGTGCCGTTCGTTCGGAGGAAGAAGAGCGGGAGCGCAAGGAGCGGCGACGTGCGCAGCAGCGCCAATGGCCGCGCAAACGCCGCGAAGCCGCTATCGCCTCAAGTTCCACTGCGTCGAGTGGTTTCGAATTGCCTTGTGAAAGAAGAGCAGATCGCTCGCCTGGAACGCAGCCGAGAACAGAAGCGGCGATGTGACCGGCGCCGGCGGGCCAACGCCACGGACGACGATCGTGCCACGGAAGCCAATCGCAAGCGCGAGGCCCGGCAACGACAGGACGCCACGACGGCTGAACAGTTTTTATAAATATTTCAATCCCACCATAGTACAGCTTCGCTGGTCTTCCATCTTCACCGGTGTAAATAAACTAAAAGTTTACTTCTTTTTTCTACGCGGGCGTCGTGAGCGGTTAGGAGCCGACGAGCCAAACAAACGGCGACGAAAGTGCAATGTCACCGCACTCGTCACCTTTCTTTGTTGGTGTGTTTTTGCCTTCTAATCCAACCAAACGCATAAAGTGTGCCGTGACGTTGCTCTTTTAGTCCATCATTGTACAGGGATTCCACAGCTGCCAAAAGTAGGTAGTCTTTCGATAGGGGTCTATTGTCGGTTTAGGGGAAAACAGCGATAAAGGAAATACCGCCGCCCACAACGCCCGCGCAAAAAAAAATAGAAACAAAAAATCATGAGCCATTTTACTTTGTGAAAGTGGATGACCAGCGAAGCTGTTCAGCACATGGCACAGACGTGACACAGAATTTTGAACAAAGGTACGAACACATTAATTGTCTTAATCGGTGGTCATCGTGACGAAAGGTACGCACACATATGTCGAAGACTACCGCCGCCCCGAGGAGCCGGAGGAAACTAGACACGGGCGACGGGACCGCCACCCCGGAGGAAGGAAAGGAAACTAGGCACGCAAGCGAGGCTTAAAACGACGTCAAAGAGAGGGCGGTGCGCCTCCCTCTTTCTCCTTCCCGCTAAATTTAGCGGGAAAATTTTTCCGCTAAATTTGGCGGAGAAATTTTTTCGATAAATTTGGCGGAAAAATTTTTTCCCTAAACTTGCCGGGGAAATTTTCCCGTTGAATATAGCCGGGAAAATAAAGTTTTTGTTGACGCACACGAAAAATCCCCGGAATCCTAGCCATAAACAGCTTCGCTGTAAACCTGAACGAGCTTACGTGCGTAAACACGTTGGCGCATCACTCGGCCGAAAGGCGATGTATAAGATTGCTTTGGAAATGCGGGTTTAAGCAATTGACTATTCTCGTTATTCTTTTTTTTTTCACATGGCACTTGCGAGCAAGGTGAGTGAGTGTCATGACGCAGAATTAAAACGCGACGTAAAAATATTCGCGTTGTTAGGCCAGGTGCACTGAAAAACTTGAAAGCTACTTGGCTATCGAAGCGCAAAAACACAAAAACTAAAGTCGTGAGAGAAAGAAACTTGCAAATTAGTTTTTGTGCCCACCCTTTCTTAGAGTTCATTTGACGAGCAAGGACCTTCAACACATAAATGGAACGCGGAAGCAGAAACCGGTAACACTGCATCACCTTGCAAGAGGCAGCGATGAAAACAATAGGAAGTTTTATCCGATCCTTCTGATAACTCCGATAACAACGCCCGATGCCCCTCCGACGCCTTTGCGGATGCATCGTATTATTTTCCGGTATCGTTATCGGAGGTACCGGAACATTGTACTAGAACTCCCTAATATGAAGACATTGTGATAACTAGTGCAGGAAAGTCCGTTCGCACAGAATTAGGTTCTTCAAAATACGGCAGCAGCTCACTCAGCCTTTCTGTGATTGTAAAATTTCTTGCATTTTACAGAGGGTTTCGTGTCTTCGGAGTTTATCTTTCCTACTGTTTCCAGGCGGCTCTTCGGAGTTTATTTTTCGTAAAATTCGAGAGAGTTAGTCGGCGCTTATTTTTCTTTAAAATCGAAGTTTTCGTAGTTAAGCGTTGCAAGATTGCGGATTATTCGAAATTTGATTTTGTCGGGATTTAAAATTTCCAAAATGCAAAATATAAATAATCAACCTCCGCAACACAAACGTACCTTAAGTTTAAAAAAAACTCAATGTATTGAGTGATGTTACTTTAGCCGGATTTTACATCGATGCATTAGCTATTGATAATGCGAAGTGTCCCTAATTCCCAAGCAAATGTTACTTGACTAAACGTCGATCTTTTATAACCACTAAACCCTGGACATGGTCGCTGTGAAGCATAGAAGCTTTTGTTTGCTTCCCCCCCCTTTTTCTTATGAAGCTTATGGGTTCTGTTGTGTACTGAAGTGTATCGTGAGAGCGCGCGGCGCGCGAGCATGGGCCGACGCACCTGCGCGTGCCAACGCGAGCCACGGCCACTTCGACGCCGAGCCTTCTCGAACAGGACTATGTTGTATATATCTGGGTTAGTAAAGCGGGGCGCATCGCGCTAAGTCCACCAGGGTGTCCTGTCTCACTCGGTACCTAACTCTGGCGACGAGGTAAACGTGCAGTATCGGCGGCTACAACGCTCAACCGTTCCAGGTATGTCTTCCAACGTACAGTTCGAAGAGTTTTCGCCTAATGACCCTGCGTCCTGGCCACAGTATATCGAGCGCCTGGAATTCTTTTTCGTGGCGAACAACGTAACCACGGCAGAGAAGAAACGAGCCGTCCTGTGTAGCGTCTGTGGCTCTGCAACGTACGCCATCTTGCGCTCCTTGTGTTCGCCGAGCTCGCCAGCCGAAACGCCGTATAAGGAGATAACACGAAAGCTTCAGGAGCACTTCGTCCCTCAACCGTCGGTGACTTTCACACGTTTCCAGTTCTTCAGACGCGATCAACGTCCAGGGGAGCCTGTGGCGACCTTCGTGGCAGACCTCCGACGCTTGTCCGAGCACTGCGAGTTCGGAGAAATGCTCAACGACATGCTCAGAGACCGCGTCATTTGCGGCCTTCATGACGACGCGTTACAACGACGTTTGCTCGCCGAGCCCGCACTAACGCTGAATAAGACCCTGGACATGGCAAGAGCGGCCGAGGCGGCCAAGTCGCAAGCCACTGAAATTCGCGCCTCTGCGTCGACATCGGGGGCTGCAGTGGATCCAGAAACGTATCGGGTGGAAGGTGACGCAGCGTCAAGGTCGCCTCATCGAACCACCTCACCGCAGAGGCCAATCCCTCCGCCTGCCGCAACCGGCAACACAACAGGCAACACGGAAGAGCACCGTTCAAGGGCACTTCCTCAGAATGCATGCTGGCGTTGCAATGGTGCGCATGACCCCAAAACTTGCCGCTTTGCTGGGGCTGTCTGTCATTTTTGCAATAACAAGGGACATATTGTCGCAGCATGCCGCCAAAAGGCGAGAGCCGGACGTCGACGGTCAGCTGTTGGCAATAACAAGTTGGACACGATGGAACCATTACCGAAGGATTATGCGGTCTTCACCATCGAGCCGCCTGTGTTCTGCGATGTTTTGATCAATGGCCGTAGCCTGCGGATGGAAATCGACTCTGGATCGGCCTTCACCGTCATCAACTCGCGTGTTATGCGCCAGCTCCACATCTCCAAGAGCTGCCTCAGACCGTGCGCCTTCCGACTACGCTCCTATACGCAGCAGTGTCTCGAAGTTCTCGGAAGTGTAACAGCCGACGTGTCCTTCAAGGAGAAGAAAATTAAATTGGAACTTGTGGTTGTCAAAGGGTTTGGTGTGAGCCTGCTAGGGCGCGACTGGTTCCGGTCCTTGGGCATCTCCTTGGAGGGGGCCCTTCATGTCGACACATCGCCGCCTCAGGTGGAAGCGGCTGCGGTTCACAACGTGATTGACGAGTTTCCCGAGCTTTTTCAGCCAGGACTCGGAAGAAGCAGGGGACCCCCTGTTCGGGTAGATGTCGACCCGGCCGCGACTCCCAAATTTTTCAAGGCTCGTCAGATTCCACTTCCGCTGCTGCCCAAGGTGGACGACGCCATCGACAAACTGGTCGAACAAGAAATTTTCGAACCAGTACGGCATTCCTCATGGGCGACCCCAGTCGTGCCTATTCTCAAAAAGAACGGGAACATTCGCTTGTGCGGTGATTGTAAGTGCACAGTGAACCGAGTCATTCGATGGGAAACATACCCTTTACCAACTGCCGATCAACTGTTCGCCAAACTGGCTGGGTGTGAGAAGTTTTCACAGTTGGATCCAGAACAGGCCTACCACCAGAAGGTAGTGGATCAAGCTACAGCGGACCTTCAAACAGTCAACACTCATCGGGGTCTCTTCAGAGTCACCCGTCTGCAGTTCGGCATCGCTACGGCTGTAGCAATCTTCCAACGCTATATGGAAGAGCTTCTCGCTGGACTCGAAGGTGTCTTAGTGTTTCTCGACGACATTGTGATCGGCGGTCAGAACGATGAAGATCATGAGTCTCGTCTCCGGGCCGTGCTGAAAAGAATCAGTGACGACGGGCTCCGCCTGAACAAGGACAAGTGCAGTTTCGGAGTGCCTTAAGTGTCTTTCCTGGGATACAAAATTGACAAGGAAAGCATCCACCCCACTGAAGACGAGGTTCAGGCTATTCAGACCGCTCCAGAACCGCAAGATAAACAACAGTTGCAATCCTTCCTAGGACTTCTGAACTTCTACGGCCGCTTCTTAAGGGGGCTGCTCACGTCTTGGAACCCCTACATCGGTTGCTGGACCAAGGTGCATCGTGGAAGTGGGGAGAAGAGGAAGTGTTAGCTTTCCGACGCGCCAAAGATCTTCGACAGTCTTCGACCGTGTTGGCACATTACGACGTCGAGCGTCCCTTAATATTGGCCTGCGACGCTTCTTCGTATGGCCTAGGTTTCGTCATGAGCCATGGGTCACCGTCCGGTGAAGAATTCCCAGTGGCCTTTGGATCAAGAACAATGACAAAAGCCGAAAAAAACTACTTGCAGACGGATCGTGAGGCGTCGGCTGTCGTAGCTGGGGTGAATAAGTTTCGTCAGTTCTTGTATGGACGACATTTCAAGATTTTTACAGACCACAAGCCTCTTCTGGGGTTACTGCACCACAGCAAGCCAATTCCTCAGGTTCTATCACCGCGTCTACTGCGCTGGAGCCTGATGTTAGCCCAGTACGATTATGAGCTCATTTACAGACCTGGGAAACAGATGAGCAACGCTGACCTTTTCAGCCGTCTTCCTCAGAAGATTCAGGATTTTGAGATACCTCCTCTTCGTGATGTTCTCCTCATCGAATCAACGCCGGAGGTACACATTGACGCAAAACAAGTGGCTTTTCTGACGAAGAAAGATCATGTTCTTTCCCGGGTACTGCGTTGGATCCTGCACGGCTGGCCGTCGGAGAAACCTCCAGAGGTTTTTAGGCCTTACTACTCTCGCCGCGACGAACTGTCTGCCTATAATGGTTGTATTCTCTGGGGCAGCCGTGTCATCACACCCCCACCTCTTCGAGAAACCGTGCTGGACCTATTGCACAGCGGTCACCCGGGGGTTGTGAGGATGAAGGGCTTTGCCAGGGGTATGTCTGGTGGCCGGGCCTTGACCAAGATATAGAACGCCGAGTGCGGTGCTGTGTTCCGTGTCAGGAATCCCGAAACGCCCCAGCCCGTGCCCCCGTCCACCCTTGGGAATTTACGGCAAGACCGTGGTCGAGACTGCACGTCGACTTTGCGGGTCCCTTCCAGGGCGAGTATTTTTTCATCGTAGTGGATTCCCACTCCAAATGGCTGGAAGTCCTGCGAGTCAAATCTACGTCCGCCTCGGCTGTGATCACTGTACTCTGTACCTTATTCGCTACGCACGGACTGCCGGACGTGGTGGTTTCGGACAATGGTACTGCCTTCAGTTCAGGCGATTTTAATGATTTCCTCCGTCGAAACGGCATCCGTCAAGTCCTGGTGGCACCGTATCACCCATCTTCGAATGGCCAAGCCGAAAGGATGGTGCAGGAGACGAAGAAGTCACTAAAGAAAATAATTCGGGGGACTGGTCCGTTCGTCTGGCCAGATTCCTGTTCGAGCAACACATTCTTCCAAGCACCTCAACAGGAAAGAGCCCTGCGGAGCTTCTGTTCGGTCGACAACTCCGATCAGCCTTGGAACAGCTACATCCTGATCAACAGTCAGTCATGACCCAGCGCCAAGAGGCATCTTTCGAGGTCGACGGTCGGAAGGCTGTTCGACAGTTCGCGCAGGAAAGCCCCGTGTTTGCAATGAATTTCAGCGCAAGCGGGAACCGCTGGTTACCAGGGGAGATTTTATGCCAGCTGGGACCTGTCTCTTACCAGGTACAGCTTGAAGACGGACGTGTGTGGCGGCGACACATCGATCACATCCGAAGTAGAAAATGCGATATGCCAAACCCTACTCTGAGGGGCAGCTGCGACGTGCCAGACCTCGGAACTACTGACCATGACGTCGGGCCGGACACGTCGAGTACGAAAGAGCCCGTCCAGGATAACCTATCAACACCGCATCCGCAGTCTCCAAATCCAACTCCAGGTGATTCTTCGTTAGGACGCCCACAGCGTGAACAGCGTCGTCCTCGGTACTTGCAGGATTACGCTTAGGGGGAAGGAGTTGTGTACTGAAGTGTATCGTGAGAGAGCGCGGCGTGCGAGCATGGGCCGACGCACCTGCGCGTGCCAACGCGAGCCACGGCCACTTCGACGCCGAGCCTTCTCGAACAGGACTATGTTGTATATATCTGCGTTAGTAAAGCGGGGCGCATCGCGCTAAGTCCACCAGGGTGTCCTGTCTCGCTCGGTACCTAACAGTTCGTTGCTTTTCACTGTTGCAAAAACACAACCTACCTTCCCTAAGAAGCACAGCAGACAAGTCAAGACTGAAAACCTGAATAGTAACTTTTGTCGTGACCTAAAAGTACAGTGACAATTATCCTGAACAAAGATTGGTCAATATGAACGGTAAACCCTCGTTGGTCATGTATTTGAAAAAATACAGTGGCGCGCTCCATCCTTGATATCAGTGACCGTGTGCTTTGACCAAATTTATGGGCGGTAGAATGCCGTCTTTTTGCCACGGTGACGTTGAAATTCGGAATCTTTCCATCAAGAAGTTTCTCGATTTTTGTTTTATTTATCCGAAAATACGGGACTTTTTCTAACACACGGACCTGGCGTCACGCCGTGCGTTGGCGTTGTTGTCAGAAAGGCGCACGTGCAGACGTTTCACTACACGCCAATGAGGTTTCTGCGCATGCGCAGAACCCAAAACTAGTGTGAGCAAACACTGACATGTTTGTAGACAGCGTGTCGGTCCATGCGGGGAGCAAGACATCTGCTTCCTGCGCAGGAGTTGCGGTGACGTCAGAACGACGCCGAGCTCTTATTGGCTGTATTGAAACAAAAAACCGTGGGTAGATCTTAAGGCATCTAGCATTGAGGTCTACCCACTATCCTGTCAATCAAAGCCAATCAAAGCTCGGCGTCGTTCTGACGTCACCGCAACTCCTGCGAAAGTAGCAGACGACTTGCCCTCCGTATTGGCATGGCTTTGGCTAAAGGGTGCCGAGGTGGTGTCCAAGCGGCAGGTGGTTGCACGCCCACTGTGAACATTCTATGCGCTATTCATTATTTATAATTCAAGATGGTGCGAGTCTTATCAACAACATCGATAAAACATGACGTTCCACTTTAGATCCAGGGACCATCCTAATGGGTTCTGTGGACCGTTCATAAGGAATAACTAACAGCTCGTGTGTTTAATTCGGGTCGACGATCTACGTTCGATGGAAAGCAAATGGCAGTGAGGTCTGTCAAGTCTCGCCTTTATTGTGTCTGTTTAGTAGTCGCGGCTCAAGCGTAACTCAACAAAAAGAAATTGTTAAAACAAATTTCCAAATTAAGGACCGGCTCGACGATACTCATCGATCTCGAACGCCTAGCCAAGTCTCTGGGTCTGGCCCGGAAATTTGTGGTTCTGGTTTAGCAAAAGCTTATGCCCGGGTGCGTAGAAAATGCGGGCAGCTAACGCTTGGTGAAATTTTTTTACACTGACATTTTTGCCCGGTTACAACTCGAAACAGACCCAGTATAGTTTACAGCCAAGATAAAACTGTGAATGTGTGGCGCGCCCATTGAATAGCTATGTGTAAGTTTCGTGAGTCTTTCTGCCTCCTGGCAATTTTGAAGTAGCGAATTCTGATAGGTCAGGCGTGGTCAAGGATGTAGGACATTTGGTTCTTTTTTAAATAAAATTATTAAATGACAACAATACATTTAATTTAAATAGCACTACTCTTTCCGACCCTATCGTTTTTAGGGAATCTTACGATTAATCATTATGCTGCTTAGAAATCTAAGGGACTTAAAAAACTCTTCATACGACCCAATGGAAATTAAGTCAGGCCTAGACATAAACATTACATGTTCCTAAGAGTTCTAATTAACATTAATAAATATTATAATGTTCCAGTCCATAATTCTTCCGGGAATATCACAATGTCTCAAGATGTTCGGCTCAAATAATTTTTACAGCACTTTTCCGAGAAGAGAATGTACAAGAATCTTGGGGATGTAATGCTTGCTTAGTGCAACCATTACTTTTGTAGCCACTAATTGGTAAGGATGTTCTACCCACCCTTGCCAAGCAGACGGTAAATTTCATGGCCTTTGTAAGTAGGCCTGACTTTATTGGCTTTAGATAACTGTTAAAAGTGTTATTTGAATGCATACCTTAACACTCTAGACCAAAAAGAATGAAAGCAACTTAGATTTCAGATTATACCTTAGTTTTAATTTTGATCTCTCTCTTGACATTCACATTTTTATGGTTTCTCCATTTACTCCTTCCCAAAATAAATATGGTATCTCGGCACGCTCTGCCGAAAACTATACAGTGGTTACTGATCTATATAAAATGCATAACATACAAGCCCCGAAAAAAAACACTTATAGGTATTCAGGTAGGAAAAATGAGTTGTAAAGTATTACAGTTGAGACCTTTAACTTTCCATTTTTTTTAATTGGATGGCTAAAGTGCGCCACTTGCACGGTGCACAAAGGAGTCGTGGACGGCTGAATGGGTGGTTTTCTATAATGGTGATGAATTATTATCGAACGAGACCAAACTGAAAAATACTGAAACCGATTCAAGTAGTCCCGCTAAATACGCAATAAATACCCCCCCTTCCCCGTACTCAAGCTTCTCTCTTCTCTGAGTAGCTGCACCTGACATGCCCGAATGATTTAGACATAGAAAAGTGAAATGTAAGCGACCGTCCATGCAAGCTGGACAGTCAGATTCAACCGCATGCATTAAAAAACGAATTAATTTTGCTTTGGTTTTTGTGTTTTTTTTTTGGGGGAGGGGCGTAGGCATGTTTTGGGAAGACAGACACATACTGACAGTAATTTTGGAGTTAGGTTTAATTATCTTTAGAACATGTCTGTGCGCGAATAATCTGGTTTACATTTATTTTCAAAAATTAAGATCAAAGGTGGTATTAAAAATCATTACATATCTCTTTTTAGATCAACATATTTTTTTCTTTTAGTTTATCAAAACAAACCGACTCTTGGCTCCCAAGAGACTTCCAGTCGCTTCGTTTGGGCCAGCCGTCCGAGCCTGTTGATGTCAACATTCGTGGAACGATAAGTTCTACGGAAATCACGAAGTTTTGGGTTTTAGCAAGGTCATTATGTTGCGTTATTCAACATATAACCGGGCATCTGTCGTCTTAATAGAGTAATGAAACATTTCCAACCATATCTCTTGGTAATCGATCCTTTAGCCTGGAGAGCTGGTCATAAAATATTTATGAACATTACAAGAAGCGGTGCTAAGCTGGGGGTTGTTCGCCTTCTCATTTGACCGGACGGTCCGCGGGACGTAAAAGTGCAAGAGCGTCCTTTTTGTACTTTTATAAAAATATGAACAGCAACAAATTGCTGTAGACGAAGCATCTGGGTTTGCTACACGCTTGTTGTTTCGAGAATTCGGTATAGCAATCATAAAATTAAAAAAATAAAAAAACGCAACGCAGCTGTTAGCAAGTTTGTCTTTTTTATTCCAATTTTTAATGTGGGTAAGAGCTTTTCGTATCATAATCGAATGGAAGTGCTCTATTGTAGTCCATTAACCTGCTTGTTGGCGTTTCGCCAGTACCTAATTTACCATGAAGGGGCAGCATGCTGTCGGTGAGTATGTCCCTGGAAGTTGCGATTCAGTCACTTTTTTATGTTAAAGAAGTGGACAAAGGGGCTTGTCGTAGATGCTAAATGTAGGTAGATAAATATTCCAAACTTACTAATGTTGGCCTGACACCCTCGACAAGATGCGGTCCCTAGTGAACCTTATCGAATGAACACTTTTGAGAAGTATATACCTATATATATATATATATATATATATATATATATATATATATATATATATATATATATATATATATATATATATTTAACAACAATAATTCTTCAAATGTGAGACAACCATAGTTTTCTTGCTAGTACCAGTTGTGCGTATGAAACATTTCTATGGTAATCTTTAACACATACATAGAAAGGAACAGGCATGTCGGTTTATTGTATGCTCAGTGTATAAGGTCCCACGTAATAATATTGGTGACATTCAGGTGTATAAATGCCAGATTGTCTGAAGAAAGTTGTGGCCTAACATATGAAGAAGGTGGATAGAGTTGGGCGGTTTCATTCGAATTTAGGCAACAAGATGAATTTGTATCTTTTTGCTTAATTTTTTTATATATTTCCGTTCCCCATGTTGCTAGAGAATCAATGATTTTATTTTAATGTCCTAATCTACGTATTTCTTGAGAAAAAAATCCAAATAAGCGGGAAGAACGGGCTTTGACGACTGTCGTCTGTTCTGTTTTTGAACCATGATAAATGACAAGCTATTAGAGAAAGTGCTTCCATGTTTTTGATTGTTATATATATATACAAGTGGGTAAGACGACATTTTAAGAATTGTTTATTATTCGTCGCTCTAAGTTTTATAAAAATCCTAAAACGTGCCACCTTAAAACAACTGTGCTCAAAATTTAGTAAATTTTTTTCCGTGGCTATATTTAGTTTTGTTCCTAAAATAATGTCACTTGTTGAACCTTTCATTGCCTTCCACAATATGCAATTCTTGTGTCGTGATCGTTTGCGACTACTGAAAAAGTATTTATGAAACAGAAAGTTTTCACTTTTAGTTAAATCTTAGCACACTGAATATAAAATTTAAAAAAAACGTTTGTTGTGTCGTGTTTTTTCATACGATATCTTTAAGGAAGCATACATTTCTTTAGAAGTATATTTACTCGTCTTGAGTTCCAAGCCTCTAAATATGCTTAAAAAAGCACCAAATTCCGATGGCCTTGAGGCTAAACGGTTATAGCTGTATATATTATGCTTTATGACAAGAAACTAAGGAACAGGTAATAAACGATCTTATGAAAAAAAAACATTGCGTGCTTGTGGTTAAAAAATAGTTTGAAAAATAACCATGATATACGTAGGTTCGGACAATGATGCACGAAACTATGAAATCTTGTATGATATATTTCTTATGATTATAACGTTCGAAATAATGTCACATGTCGCCATCCCAGGGCCGCTACGTCCTTGCTCGATTTTCTGTCCGCTCATTCAGAGCTCATAGAAACCGGAATAGTTGTGTCATGTGTCCGGTATAAGCTATCAAAATCGTGTGATCAGAAAATGAAGGAGAGCGTTTCAGCTCAAATAGCTAGGCTCCGAGAAGCAGGTTTTCGAGATCCGGTAATTACCACCGCTGGCGTAAAAGTAGAGTATCTGGGCGAATGCAGCAAAAAACTACGCTGAGCGGGAAGTGAATAACAAAATGAAGGTCGCTTCCATTGCTTACGTTCAGGCGCCACTGGAAAATCAAGGTACGTAATTTGGGACACTGACTGCCAGTCAGCAGCCCTGGTGGAACGTGCCCTGATGGTCCATCAGGTGACGTCTGACCATTTTGTTCAGCGAAATTTCGTCGACAACATTCGGTTTTCCCAATGTTAATCGTAAAAAAGAAATGTAAATATCGCCAAATGCGTCGACAAAACAAAATGCTCAAAAGATTCAAAAAAAAAAAGCAACCCCGCACGGGGGATTGAACCCGGGACCGCTTGCTCATGAGGCAGACGTCTTACCACTAAGCTACACTGCAGCTTCAAAAACTCGGTTTGAGAACTCGTTTTATACGAGACTTTCGGGCGGCACTTGAACGCGTGAGTAGAGTACCGTCGGACGGCACTCGAACGCTCTGCAAGAGTGCCGTCGGACGGTACTCTAGACACTGGGGTGTGGTTAACGAGCTCCCCAGTGATACACGCGCCGTCTGACTCTCTTTCGGACGGCACTTGTAGGCGCGAGTGGAGTGCCGTCGGACGGCACTGTAGACACAGCCTCTAAGGAATGCTTCGGCTCCATATGCAGTTAAGCCTTCAGCATGTTATGCAAAGCACTCGTACATCAATCGCCGTACTTCAGTTCTACTCACCTGCCATGTAGAGTACTTTCGCGTCGTAGAACCCTCCTTTTGTTCGCGCGTCTCCGGCCCAGTAGACCTGGTACACCTTGTCGTCTTCAACTACACCGCTAAAGTTCCTTACATAGTCGGAACTCACGACAGACTGGGTCTTGTCGAGGAGAAATTCTACTAAAACATATGACATTGTAGAGCCCGGGCAGGATCGACAGGTTGGAGCAAGCGGGCAAACAAAACGAGTCGAGAGCGATCGTTCATGGAAGCTCGGCGAAGCCTCTATGGGCGAAGCGAAAGTATAGAAAGTGGCGTGTTCGGCGTTTCGGCGGGCGTCTGATCAGGGTTGTCGGGTGCCCTGCTCGTCATATCTCTAACATCAGCGGTTTCATGGGCTCACGTCCCGAAATCGTTTTCTCGTGCATAGATTATTTTTCGTATTCATAGATTTGACGAAATAGTGGTATTCGAACGAACTTTACGTCCTTTGACCGTACGTCTGTCTGCCCGTCAAAGCTTTTTGACGTACAGTCAGAGACAATCGATGTACAATCAGAATCGCCACCAAGAAATCTTGACGGCATTTCGCGGCGGAAGACTGCCACCAGGAAACCATCAGAAAGCCGACAAGTGGAGTCTGACTGGAGTTTGACTGTCGGTCAGAGTAACTTGTTGGCCAATCAGACATGCTTGACGTACAGTCAGGCACAGTCAGCGGTCCACTAGAAAACATTGACTGCCAAACAGGGTTACATTGATGGATTTTTCCTTCAGAGTTTTACAAGGGGTCAAAGGAATCCGGCAACCTTGCGGAGGTGAATTTCGTTTTTTTCGACCAGAAACAAGCTGAACCAGATTTGCCCCGCCATAGAAAAGCGATGTAAATAAGGGCTAAAACCGGGTAGTCAGAGTGTTGCACCGCAAAGACACAGCTTCTCGAATCGTATCATGCACCGTTGGAGCAGTGTATAAGATACCTTTCTCATGCGGGCAGGTATGCATCTCGGTCAAACTGGTCGCTGTTTGAACATCCGTTTAAGAGAGCGCCAGAGTTCATTGAAGGGGTGTGCTTACTCGCATCTCGCGATGCACGGCCGCGACTGTAAGTGTGAGACAAGATTGAGTGATGCCGAAGTTTTGTTCAAGCAGGAGGACCAATTGGCTAGAGAGATAATACAGGCATGCCAAATAGAAAAAGGCGGAGTCTTCTGTGTCATCCAACCGTCTTTGGCACTGCTGGATAATGAGGTGGCGTTTTTTTATTTGGGCTAGCATCATACCGCTTTTGATCGCGTTTATCATGTGCCATCACGCCGTTATGAATTGTCCAGTGATACGCAGGCGGGGAGTCGGGCTACCAAAGATGTATGGTCGTTTTCGTGTGTTTTCCTATTAAAATATTTCAGTTGATAGTCAGCGCTCGTCCCGTGTGTTTCTTCTACGTCCTCGTCTCTTTCGCAATCTTTCCCACAATGGATTCCCACCAACTCGCCCAACTATCCATTCTTACAAGCGTTACGTTCCAGCGTTACGCAGTGAGACGGGACTTCCTGACGTCACTTGGCTCTTTGACGTCATGGTTGTCGCGTGATGTCACGTGACATGGCAATGGATATTATGACGTCACGTGAAGTAATGAGGTCACGTGCCCTGTGGCGTTAAGGGGTACCACGACGTCACGGGGCTATGGTACGTCTCGTGACTCGATGACGTCGCGCGACGCCACAAGGTCACGTGACCTGGAACTTCATGTGATACCATGACGTCCATGACTTCGAACACATCACGTGCCCAGCTCACTTGCAAGACATTACGCGCTCCCCGATCTTTGTCAGCATGATCAAGCTTGCGCAATTCTTTTCCTATTGCCACAGCCGTGCTTCTACTGGGAGCAACTGTTTTCTACAGTGGTGCGAAAACCGTTCAAGCGGACAATTTGGACGGGTGCCTTCCAGCGGTACGTTTATTTTATTCATGAGATAGTTTTCGAATGTTTAAATAATAAAAAGCCTCTTGAACTCTTACTCGATTAAAAGTATTTTAAAAGACACGAACGTCAAGTAAACAAAAATATTCACGAAAAAAAAAGTTTCAATGTGCATGGCAAAAAAAAAAAAAAACCTTGATTTGTTTGGTGATTTTTGCAGAGGTTTAGGAATGATTTTGGACAGAAGAAAATGTTCATGCAGGCGCTCCCACTTTATTAGTGCTTGAAACAAAATAAGTACAGTTTTAAGTTCACGTTACAATTGTTGGAAGCGTCCACAAGCAGCTGGAGAGCTTACGCTTAAAATTTCACTAAAGTATTGCCTTCCAAGATTGCTGTGTGAAAAATTAAATTACTTTTGTTATACAAACCTAACACGGCCGACAAAAATGTTCAAATATGGACGCTTTACACACGCGCCAGATTGAGCCGCCATAGCCGCCCTTCTCTTGTCTTACCGAGATGCTGAGCCACTGAAGCGGGCGTTGACGAGTCTCCACAACGGCCTATGCTGGGGGGAAGGACACAGTAACACTTAAAATGGCAATAACCTGTCCTGCTGTGGAAATGATGAAGTCAAGCGAACGGAATAAGAGGGAACAAAAACTGAAGGGCAGTTATGGCGGCGCCCATGCACAGCTGCTGTAAAGCGTCTATACATCGGCCTTACATTTCAATCAAAATTTGTTACTCGTGCGTTACACGATCAGGACGTGCATGGCGGCTGATTACTTTCGAAAGTTTTATAACTTCACTTGGAACCCCGCTTGACGTATGTTAATGTGGCATTTAGGCTAATAAGTGTATTATGCACAAATAAAAATAACGCTTTGACGTTCATAATTGACAAATGAACAAAAATCCAACCTAATTATTTCGTGAGCAAAACAACGACTTGATCTGACTGAACTGCGTCGTAATCTGACAACCAGACCGACGTGACGTTGAGATCACGACGCAGTTGTTATACATGAGTAGATACATTAGTTTTAGTCTTCAACTTTCCTCCAATTCGGTCGTACATGAGTGCTATCCCAACAAATTTGAGCAAGAGCAAATCAGAATATCATTGTGATTTGTTCACTGATATTTTAATAGGACCCACAGCATGTAGACTAACACTTTTAAGACAATCTAGGCGGCCCTCAAAATTCAATTTCTATACGTATCGCGCTACAAATTACTGGAGAGGTGCAAGCAGGTTGTGGAAATTTGCAGTGAAAAAACCAAGGAATCCACTTACCTTGTTCTAAAGAAGTAACAAGACAAACAAAAACAATAACTGTTCTGGGCAATCAACACCCTAACTTCGCAAACGATGCATGCGTAGTTAGAAGTGTTGCGCACAGATGGCGTACGTCGTGTCGAGAAAGCGCAGGCCTTTTCGGGCTACGATAGC
This sequence comes from Ixodes ricinus, assembly GCA_037355805.1. NCBI lineage: Eukaryota > Metazoa > Arthropoda > Arachnida > Ixodida > Ixodidae > Ixodes > Ixodes ricinus. The sequence goes on from JAZHYW010021643.1 coordinate 58,073, forward strand.
AGATGATGAAAAGAACCCGAATCGGCCGGCGCTCCTTGTCGCGGTGTGCGCCATCTGTCGGCAGCACTTCTCACTACGCGATCATCGTCTGCGAAGTGGCAGCGTAAATTGTCCAGAACAGGATTTTATTTTTATTTTTATTTTAACAAAATAAGTTCCTTGTTTGATTTTTTTTTTACTGCAAATTTGTATTACTTGTTTGCACATTTGTAGTAAATTACAGCGTGATACGTTAAAAAACTGAGTTTTGCGGGACTTCTAAAGGGCCTTGTGGGGCGTTCTAGACGCCATGTGGAGGCGCGGACATTGGCGGGGCGGGGCTTCTAACGGACCGTTTCACGACACTGCCGTGAGGCGGGGCACACGATAATTCTCCCCATGTATGGGTTACCCCCGAGGACCCCGGCGGAGAGTGATTTCTGTCTGATTCGAGATCTCCGCCCGCCATCGGCAATGGTAACACACGCGGCCGACGTACTCAGCAAACTATACTTCCCGGCGGCCATGGCCTGCAGCGGCGCTGAAGCAGAACCGACGAATCTTCTTCAGGCGGGACACCCGATACCGAAAGCAATTGAAAACTGCGCCGAAGCTCGAACCCGTCTTTGCCGATGAGGGTTTGTGTTGTGTGTGTATGTTTGACCGCGGCTCGTCGAGCGTATTTGGACGAGGAAGATGACCTCTACGGCACCGAGACGCCTGCGGATGCTGTGGCGCCTTGGGCTGCGTGCTTGGGTCCTCCGTGACATGTGCTACGTGCAACTGCCAACTTTATGACCAGGAGAGAGTGTGGTGGGATGAACCTGCAGCGTGATGGACGAATGAGAGAACAGCACCGAGGGAAAGAAGGAGGGCAGCGAGGATTCCCGAGAGATGTTTTTAACCGACGGGAAAAAGGGGACAGATGGAGAGACGGACTTGGGAGCCGGACTCGTCTTGGTTTTGTACTGAGCAATACATTAGACGTCTGCATTAAACCAATTCGCACTAACCTACACGTCGTCATGTCGCTGACGGAGATGATAATCGAGGGAGCTACCATCAGGTCATCTGTGATCGGAGCATCCGGCAGGAGGAACCTATCTATCCTTAAAAGCGTCAAGTTACATGCTGTAGACGGCAGACATTCGAGCGAGACATCTGTCGTTCTCATCGTGTCAGTGACTACAGTGATGGCGTCGCAGTCTTTTCGGCGGTTTGGATAAGCACGCGTCATGTGCGCTGGCGACAAGGATTGTCTGCTTTCGGTGGAGCCCTTTTATGGTTCCTACTCATGACGTTTTGACCAGGTACATCAGGTACGAGCGACAAACTCGGTGATGTGTGTAACAACCACGGTGGAAACTTAGATCCATCGCGTTTCTAAACTGACGCTGTCATAGTGCCCAGTTTGGCATTAGTCTTATTTCCGTCAATGGAAGCAAAATTAATCCATCTAAAGACGTCAGAGTGAACACTTGACCAATCGGGGAAGGCCGACCAAAGCAACGTTTTCAGTCGCGCACGTCCCAAATCATTTGTTTCAGCGCAACTTGCCAAATGACAGGCGCTACGGCCCCAGCCAGCCAGTCAGAGCGTCGGAGCAGGAGACGTCGAGAACGTGCCGTCGACTTGCTCTTTTCCCATTGAGAGCTGTCACGCGCTTCACTTCTTACCTCTGGGTTGTTCACGGAAGCGGTAGCCTTCACCCTTTCTCAAGTTACGCTGAAATGGAGTATAGCCATTTTGACATTGATTACGAGGGAACCGTCAGTGGTGGAATGAGCATGCGTAAAATAAGAGGTAGCAGACAGGCGAACTGCTAAAACATTATACTGCAAACTAAAAACCAGAAAACACCCAAGACGTGACAAAAAAAAGGAGGACAAACACAACGGTGGTCTCTTCGTCTGCGTATTTTGTTTGCACATCACTGTTTTTTCATTATTATTATTAATACGCGCTAGATTTTTTTTCTTTTTTTTTGTCATTCATTAAGTTTGGTTAGCGATATTGGCAGTACTATAGGAGGTGCCCATGCGTTGTCGAGTTACCTCTCAAATTTGTTGGTATAGCGCTTCATCGTAATCTTTTGCAGAGTCATAGACGCTTTTAGACATTAACTTGTGCCCCACGAGATATTCAAAAAAACATTTGTTTCTTGTTTCCTTAATAACGGATCAATTGAGCTCACTGAGAATCGCACAAGAATCGCACACCCTTCAAGCACACTAAAATGATAAAATGTAGATCGAGATTAGCTATTTGTAGTGAGTGTCATTAATCCCACGATTTGGTGCCTTCACAGGGCCCGGGAGTTATCTGTGGTTCTGGAGAAACTACCGAAGGAAAAGCCGCCCGCTTTGCTGCCGCCATCTCCGGAGCCCTAAGAACGCTCCTCCCCGGAGACATTTGGGACAAGATTCTCCCGAAGGTTGGAAACGTCACATTTATTTCAAAACGAGATTGCTTCGAAAGAATCAAAAAGACGGCCAACGATTGGTCAGAAACCGTTAAAGCGCCTTCCATTTTTAAGCTTTTTCCATGTTCTTTTTTTGTCACTATTGTTTTGGAGGACAAGGTTTTATATGAATCGAACAGGACGTATAACTATGGTTCTTGGAAGGCGTCTCCGACTAGTCTGCTTCAGCCAACGTTACTAGAACAACTCAGTTGGGAAACTACCATAGAGCTTGCATTGAAAAAGTCCCTTCGATCCGTACTCGAGAACCAAACTAATGGCGACTGCAACGCCGCCATTTCTCTTGCAGTGGCCACTCCGGGTACTGCACGTGACTGTGGCGGAAGTAGACGCAAGCTTTCGTAATGTAACGTAACTTAAAAAACACTGACACGTAAAAAAAAATTTTTTTTTTTTTTTGAAACGATTGAAAATGATGTTTGGACGTTACACTCAGAACTCGAAACTTGGAAATTCAGTATTTGTGGGGTAAGAATACAGTTTCCAAATGCCGAATTTGAAGTTCCCGCGCGATCCGTGCCACTGCCGTAACCTCAAATACTGAGCCGTCGTGCCAGTCGAGTTTCTTCCACGCCTCCGCTCCGAACCGCCGTTGCCGCCGCGACCCGAAATGTCTGTTCGCCGGCGTACTTCGTGCGTGTCGTGCCGCCTATCGCTGTGAGCAGACGACAGCTTGACTTTGGAGTTTTAAGTTCTTTTAACGCCTTTTCAGCGATCTCAGTTTTTTGTAACGGTGTGAGGTTGAAGAGAACGCGCAGTGGACTTTTGTGAGCGACGCGAGGGGCCATGTCTTGCCGGTTGTGTGTGAAATCCTGCCCCGTCGGAGTCACAACCGAAACTACGATACAGACAACAAACCCAGTTGTTTTGACCGTTTGACGATTTCCTTTTTCGAAGTCTGAGAGGTCGTCGGGCACCTAAAAAGAGCACTTCGTCCGATTCCCCGACTCACCGATCACCCTCTGCTACATGCGTCAAGCGCCGCCATGTTTTCCGAGGGAGGATAAAAATCCAGGAGGCAACATCACATCGGATTCCGATTTTCGTAATTTAAAGAAGGAGGGCCGTAGTGCGTTCACAATTGCGTTAAAAAACATGCTTTAAAATTGCCGTTATTAAATTTTATACAAATGTCGACTACAAAGCTTCTAAATTTCATGATATTTGACGTCACAAATCAAAAAAAGTGAGGAGGAGAAAGCAAAAAAAAACCGCGCCAAAATTTAAAAAAAAATCCTTTTTTTAATAAAAAAATATTTCAAAATTTATTTTAAAAAAATAACATTTTTTAAGAAAATATATTATTTCCTTTTTTTTAAAAAAGATGAATTTTTTTTTTGAGTGTCTGTGACTACAATTGGCACCGTTCTTGACAATAAGAAAAACGACCCTCGGGGTGTCAGTACCCTTTATTAAGAAAATGGGGCTGCCTGAACCACGGCCGGACTGGAAGCGCGCGCTTCTTTCTCTTCTTACGGCCTTTGCAATCGCCCGGGAGTCAATGGCATTTTTTCTCCGTATGTAGTTCACTTGCTTGCCGCCAGAGGCGCAACCACCTCACCCCACTTCACCCCTCTCGGAGAGTCCCTTCGAGCTGCTTTGCGCTGGTGTTCGAGCTTCGTAGGTTGTTGTTTTGGCAACGGTTTATTGAACTTCGCTCCGATTTAAGTCACTCTACCGACAGGCAGTGTCCTCAGCGAACTGCGTTCCCCTGTGACATGGACGGGACCTCTGTACTTGTCTGACCCCTCGCACGCCGTTGTTCGGAAAGCGCGGTCATGGTCTGCTGCTGCGTTCCTAGGTTCCTCGCACTTCTGGACAACATTCCTAGGTTCCTCGCACTTCTGGACAACATTGTTGCTTTTTTTAAAGGCTGTTAAGCACCTTCCACGTACAAATGTGCACGAAGTTCTGCAACTACTCATTGCTCCCTATCTTGAAGACGCGCCAATCCTAAGTTGCCCAGAGGGCATTCACAACAGTCACTCAAAGCGCTTGGCTGGTTTAATTTGCAACAAGTTCCTCAGAATACTTCTGATTAACCATGCAAAGACGGCCACGGACAGAAACGAAAAATCAGCTGGATATGTGCACAAGCCCTCTAGGAAGCACATTAGGCTGTAGTATGCACTGTGCGAAAATTGTAGAGACTACCACACCCTCGTCTAGAGCAGCTGACCGACTTCATGTGCGGCCTATGAAATGATGATGCAGACCACGGCAATAGATAGATGGGGCCTGCTTACATTTCACGAGAGTGTACGAATTATTTATCATTTAAAGTTCCTCCACGTAGAAGGGGTCCGTCTCCTCCTGTTCTTGAGTTGCAACAGAAGTCCTGGAGGTAAAGACGAGTATAGTTTTTCCGCAATTGCATTCGCTGTCTCTACTTACAACTTTTTACTCCCGAATCTCTCGGAGATGTGCATCAAATATTCACCGTTTTGGGCTCATCAGAAGCGCATTAGATGGTGGCTGAGGGTCTCAACGTAAGGATCAGGTGACAAAGGCTATAAAAATCTCGGCCGCAAGTTGCGACAGCGCTGAGATACACTGTCAGACGCGCTCTATGCAAACGGCAAAGGGTAGCCCAGGGGGTTAGAGTGCCTTCATACACACGCGCGCTTTTGCTTGAGTGGTGACATCTCAGCCATTTTTACGCTCAATCGTTTTTTTACGCATTTTGAAGTACGCGCAATCCGGTGTCAATCAGCTCGAGCGCGTAGCTTTGGCTAATGCAGAGACACCATTTTAGCGCCCAAGTCACGCATCGAGTGCGCGAGAGCGTCACGCGCTGCACATTCAGTGCAACAATGGATGTCTTCACCCTGAGACAGACAGACATGTAGGCACCCTACCAGGGGTTAGGGTGCCTACATGTCTGTCTGTCTCAGGGTGAAGACATCCATTGTTGCACTGAATGTGTCAGCGCGTGACGCTCTCGCGCACTCGGTGCGTGACCTGGGCGCTAAAATGGCGTCTATGCATTAGCCAAAGCTACGCGCTCGAGCTGAGAGACACCGGATTGCGCGCACTTCAAAATGCATAAAAACGATTGGGCGTAAAAATGGCTGAGATGTCACCACTCAGGCAAAAGCGCGCGCTGATGAAGGCACTCTACCAGGTGGACTTTACCAGGGGTGAGGTGATAGCGCCCCCGCGAATTGCGGCGGGATATGGCGATTGCCCCAATTGCAAAGGCCGTAAGAAGAGAAGAGAGCGCGCGCATCCAGTCCGGCCGTGCCTGAACTTAGTGTGAACCGGCCTCAACTCGACGTAAGTCTTTAAAACGTAGTCAAACAGGGAAGCGGTTTGGCGTTAATGTGTCTTTAGAGACTCTTAGTATACCCTATTCAAGAGGTATACGCTTTGCTAGCGGGAACTCGTGCCGTCACTTTGAAGCATCGATTGAACACGTGCCCGCTAGGTCTGCTCTCCGCGGAGTATGGTCTACTAAAACTCTCATTTGTCTAAAAAAAGTGTCAAAGGGCGTGCTGCCACGTGTGGTGGGCGGTTGTGCAGGACGCGAGAGGGAAGAGAAGAAGCACGTGCGTCAGAGAGAAAAGGCAGTCCCGATTCATTTGCAGAGTCAAGCCTTGAGCGTGCAAACTCCCAGAGACGCGAACTTCACGTTCCTCTCCCGCCGGAGCATTAGCTTTGGAAGGGCTTCCTTTCAAAGACGCTACGCACGACAATGTTCGCGCCTTCGAGGCACAGATTGCGTGCCAATTTCTTCGTGAAACATCACCGCAAATTAACAAACAGTACGTCTCTTGTTAGCACTCCTTTGGTCACAATAGTACGAGAAAAGGACTAAAGCTACTTTTATAATCTTAATTCCTTCGCAGTTACCCGCTGGCTTCTTCTCCAGACAAACTTTAGCACTAGCACACTTACCGTCTATCGCTGTCACCAAGTAAATGTTTCAGATAACACACTAGGATGTTTTGGTAATTTCAGATTGTTGACACCAGTGGCGATCGGGTGTGTTACGACTACCTCGGATGTTTTTCGGCCACCGACGGACTGACGGTGCCCGTGTCCTTCCCGAGCAGCCCGGAGTCAGTGAACACGCAGTTTCAGTTATACTCCCGAAGCAACACCCAAGTGGCAGTTCTACTGGATTACAAGCCTGGATCGGTGAACGAGGCCTTGGACCAATTTAAAGAAAGAAAACCCCTTATATTTTTTGTACCTGGTTGGCTGGACCCAGCCTTCATACGTCTGCCGACGATAAAGGCGCTGCTGGAAAAGGTGGGCGTGCATTCATGTTTAGATATTTTCATGAATACATTTAAACAGTGTCTCGAACCCTATAGATTTTTGCTAGCAATGAAGCCCTGCGGCAGAGTGATCGAAGGTACACTTAACCTGTACGCTAATTCACAACAAAACAAAAGTTGACAATTCTACGTTTTTTTTTGTTTTTTTAACCTCGATCATTTTTTTTTGTTGTAAAAAAATGGGCATCCACCTTTGAAGTATCACTCGCAAAACACGTATGTGGTGGCGATATCCCTCCCACCCTACGTCTGTATGTTATATCAATTTTTCTCAATGTGGCGCCCGGTCGTGGATTAGCGGAAGCAAAATGAAATATTTCTTATATCGCTCGCCAGAACAAAATCTGGGTCACGTCCAATCAGCAGCCGAGATAGCTCGCCCGTTTTACCGAGGATCAAAATGAAACACTCGGAGAGCAGACGGCGTCTGTTTCAGTCAAGCCGACCAAGCTAATGCAACATATTAAAACGTTCAAATAGACTTCAGCGGTTTATCGCACATTTTTTGCCCGTTCCTTGAAACAAGAACATACGACCTCGAGCAGTTCAAACCATATTTACAAAGAAACAAGTGCTCGCCTTACAGATTTGCGCATGTCAGATGACAGAACCAATGTTTATAAAGCCTTGGTGCGCCCAACCTTAGAGTACGCATCAATATATATGGGACCCCCCACACGAACCCAAATAAATAAGTTGGAGCGTATTCAAAGGCTTGCCGCTAGGTTTTTATTTTCTAGGTATAGTAGACACGAGTCTGTTTCGGCACTCTTAAGAGATGTCCAGTTATCCTCTTTACCAATAGGGCGTAAAATTACACGACTAAAATTTTTTTATCTACTGTATTTTAACCATTTTAAAATAGACACGCCAAACTACATAAGACCTCCTGGTAGACGGTCTCGACGCTTAAACAATGAATTATCAGTTGATCATTGTATACCCAATATTGACATCTATAAATACTCGTTCCTTGTGAAGACCATTGAAGAAGGGAATAGGCTGCCTTGAAGTGTTCTTTCCGGCGTCTCTTCTGTTGGAACATTTGAGGAAAGGTTGATGGATTCGTTTACTGATTATTAGCTTCATCTCTCATTGTCACTCTCAGTAGCAGTGCATTTATGATTATGAAATGTATAACGTCTGTGTACCCATCTTCGTGCATTTTATTGTACCCCTCCTGCAATAACCCGAAAGGGTTGGCAGTATTTGAAATAAATAAATTGAATAAAACGCGCAGCAGGGTGATCAACACACACGTTGTACCACACTGAAGTTAAGTTGTACCACACTGAAGTTAAATTATGAAATTAACGCTACGAACGACCATCGAAAACAAAATTGTGGTGGCTTAGCTCGGCTATGCGATGATATACGTAGCGTGAGCTTATGCGCACAAAATGAGAGGCGCTATCAAGTTGTTGCGTAGCAGCGTCAGACTTGGCTACAGCGCAACGGAGACACACGGCTGGGCACGCGGCGGCGCCAGTGCGTCTGCCGCGGCTATGACGTCACTCCTCTGGAATGCGAAGACCGGCGAGGCGCGCGCAGTGGCGGTAGAGCCCGCGGCGGCGGCGGCTCCGACACGCCAGCTGTGCGCCGTGTGACGTCACTGCTCCTCGCGCTTGCGCTGATTGGCAAGGCGTGCGCGGTGGCAGCAGAGCCCGCGGCGACGGCGGGTCCGCCCCACCAGCTGTGCGCCGTGTGACGTCACTGCTCCTCGCGCTTGCGCAGCACCGTAGTACGGCTCATTAAGAGATCCACGCGAAACTGCTCAACTTCCCGGCCAATGTAGCTGACGCTACAAAACGCGAAAACTTCGCGCGACTATTACGGCAAACCCGAGAATAGAGGCTGCGAAGTGTACGCTGGATATTAAATTCAGCAGTCGTCGTGCGTTTTAGCGTGACATGCCGCTTTCTGCCGACAAGTTTTGCGAAATCCTCATTACTCTGTTGACGCTTTGCACACGCGCCAGATTGAGCCGCCATAGCCGACCTTCCCCGTTTTGCCGAAATGCCGAGCCACTGAAGCGGGCGTTTGCGAGCCTCCACAGGGGCCTATGCTGGGGAGGAGGACACAGTAGCACCTAAAGTCGCAATAACCTGTCCTGCCGTGGCAACGATGATGTGAAGCGAACGTAATAAGAGGGAACAAAAACTGAAGGTCACTTATGGCGGCGCCCATGCACAGCTGCTGCAAAGCGTCTATAGACCGACATGCGGGCTTGATCGCGCCGGGCCGGGTCGTGTGGGCAGAGGGGCGCACGTTTACATGGGCGGCATAGCATTTCAGCATGCAGCGAAGCTGTGCGGCCGTTAATTGCACCGAAAGGTACAAAAAAGTAGCGGGGTGAGTTTCCACAAGTTCCCGGCAGACTCTGAAAAGCATAGAAGGTGGATAATATCCGTGGATCGAAAAGAATGGTCGCCTCGCGCGAACGACCATTTGCGCGGCCAGCACTTTCTTAAGGCGAGAGCGGCTTCCATTTCAATCTCCGTCCTGAGGCTTGCTTATGTGCAGGGAAACCGTTGTCTGATCGAGACCACCCGGATTTTGTTCCCACGGTGTTTGCACACAAAGCATCGGCCAAGCGCTCGTCGGAGGTTCGCTACGCCTGTGCTACCCAGCAGAAGGGGATCGGCGACAGAACAGCAGTTTTGTAGGCGTTACCGAAAAAAGTAACGAAATACGTTACTCGTTACTTGCAAATAAAAGGTACGCATCACTGAGCTATCGTTACCTAAAAATAAAAGGAACGCGTTACCGCTACCGATAAAAAGTAACGCACGTTACTTCTGCGTTAGTTTTTAAATTATGATTTAACAGATTTTACGGTTTTGACGATGCGGGTATGCATAAGCTCATCTATCAAGAAACATTATGTTCATGCAGAAACTGATATAACTACTTTATCTCTTTTTACGGTTTCACCTAAACACTCACGAGAAAAAACGCAAAGGAAAACGTGGCTTGACGCCTAAAACACGGAAAAAATTGAGGTGTAATTTCTTTAAGACTTGGGAAGTAGTAACGAGTAACGTAACTACGTTACTCGAAATAGTAACGTAAGTATGCTACCCGTTACTGTGTCGAAAACGTAACGAGTAGGTTATTACTTTACTTAAAAAAGTAACGCGTTGCCGGCAACGCCGTTACTTGTAACGTGTTACCGCCAATACTGCAGAACGGACAAAGCGTTACCGCTTGTCATGCCTTGTGGTCATGAAGGTAGGAAAAATACCATACCTTGACTTGACGACGCTTTGTGTATTTAATCAATTAATAAATACACTTGTCTGCGGACCCCGCCGGCAGTGCGGAAACCGACTCGAAGTAATCGTAGGCATTGAAAGACTTGTACGCCTGCACCGTGTGGGCCGTGAATTGGCTTGGCGAAAAAACTAAATAAACGACGACGTGAGGCGTCGACTTCGTGGCAGCAACTTCACGTCGGAAGTCCAGCAGGCCTTGTTTACGGCGTACGGATCTCGTAGGCAACGCCGCCCACGCACAGTTAGTATCGATACCGCTGCCGTTCAGGCTCGGGTCGCGAGCTCAAATAGTCGGGCATAGCATACGACATACGTTGTCAGGAAATACGACGCACAAATAAAGCTGCAAGCGTCCCTACAACGTCAACAACGAGCGCACGCCATAGAACACAATAGGGAGTTTTCGTAGACCGCGTTCTTCCCTCCGTTAAGCCCTCCGCAACAAAGAAGCCGCAACCGCGTCTGCGCGCCGATGGCCTTGGCTGTTGGACCCCGGATCTCGTAGCGGGTTGCGGAGAGCGTTGCGGGATAGCGGAACGATCTACGAAAACTCCCTAATGGCGATAACACGGAGAGCCGGGCCGCTTTTTCCCACATAGCTACCGCGCATGCGCAGGCCTTCCGGCCGTCTTCGTAAACAGAGCCGCTCCGCGTGTCGGTCTATAAGCGCTCACACAGCGTACTTATATTTGATACAAAACAGAAGGGGTATACTTAGGCGAGTTAGGGCGACAATGAACACCATGCAACGTCGTTGTCATGATGATTGGACACGAGTTCTCCGGGGCACATCAGTCGATGTCTTGCACTCAGGTGGCAAGTACCTCCTCACGTGATATTCAATTTATCTAAGTGAGAAAACAGGGTTCGTCTCAATTTCTTGAGCCGAATATTACCTTCATAAAAGCATGCGATGCACCGCAGAAACGAACCGTCTTTTTTCTTTACACAAGGAGCTTTGGCACATAAGCAGCCGAAGGGGCGCGTAGATTTATAGGAAATTTCGACACAGGTACTGATTTTCCTGAGCTCACCCTTAAAGTTTCTTCAAACACCAGAGGTTCATGCGAAGGTATAGTCAAGTGTTTACTTACTACAATGGCACGCCCTTGTTGACAGAAAAGAAAGCCACATGCTTGTCCTACCTCTTTATTTTTATATATGTAGGTCGAAAGTGCCTTAAACGCGTTTGAAGCGCCAAAGCCGCACCATGACTTCAGGAGATGAGTTTATAACGCGATGAGACCTCATTGACACACCTTATATATATGTTCACTTTATTGAGTGCTCGCATTTTGTCCAATATATACCCAATCCCCAAAAAAGTACTTCTGGCCGGTGTCGTTTTCAGCGTTCGTGCGTATGGCGCGTGTTTTGCTCAGCGACGATTATGCTCCTGTCATGGGCTACGGAGATATCACGCTGGGCTCTAGATTCGTAACATTGATATGGTGTATGAAAATGCCTCTTGTGAATCATATTCAGTATAGTGGTGTTAGTCTTTGGCAAAGCGCGTACTTCTTTATCACTCAAGCATGATTTTACGATGTGTTTTTTTCATTTGCAAAAGTCTTTTCGGAAAGAAGTTTTTGTTTTTATTTTGTATCGTTTCAGGAAGACGTGAATGTGATTCTTGTCAACTGGAGTGGCGGCTCTTTTAACATAAACTACATCCAAGCTGCCGGAGACACTGCCCTTGTGGGGAGACAGATGTCTCTGCTCGTACAAAACCTCATGAGTGTTTTCCCGAACACAGTGAATGCTTTGGATATACATGTCATCGGCGACAGTTTAGGAGCTCAAGCCCCTGGGTTTTTCGCAAAGCACTTGAAGAAATGCACTGGGCAGATCATAGGAAGAATTTCAGGTCAGTCGGCGTCTGGTTGCGACTCTGCTACGATTTAATGAATATATATCAACAATTCATTCTAACTTACATGCGTCGTAAAAAAAAAACATTATTTTATGCATCTTTAGGGTTTTGTGACTTTTTTATTATTCCCAAAGTAATCTCAATGACATAATGCGACGCTAAGTTACTATTGGCATTTAAAAGCTGCGTTCCTATAGCGACTGTTCGCCACGAGAAACAAAGTGTACGAAAGTCACGGTTCATTAATGGATATTTACGTATCGGTATAGTTAAGCATAAACAATGAAACGATTAAGCCCATTTAATCTTGGCATTGTACCAAAGAGAGTGAGTGAAACTCGCACTATGTACGAAATCATATAAACATGCTTTTTAATTTGATTTCTCTACTACCCTGTTTTGGTTTGAAATTATTTCATCATAATGTAAACAAGTGTCGTTGCCGCTTATTCCTTTGTTGACGTTTTTTTTAAATTTTTTGAAGGAAGTACAGTACTACATTGTATTATATAATTTGTCGTGTAAATTTTATTTTTACTACCGTAGAAGAACAAGCAGTCAAGCTGCTTGCACAGCTTTTTTCACTCGGCTTCCACCATGCTTACATGCCGAATAAAGCTATTGCTATTATTGCTGTTACACATACAATTTACGCTCAACAAGCTGTTGCGGTTCGTAATGGGTCAGTTTATGTAAATAAAAAAAGAAAAGAGCAGTGTCGCATAACACGTATATTAGTGGCTCTAATTTATAAGAAAACTTTAAAAGGCCCTTATTTTTTGCGTGTATATTATGGAACGTGCCAATCGCATCTAGGTGTTATTGTCTATAGACTTTAAAAATGGTCACGCAGAGCAAGCGTGACACAAAGAGATTTTTTGCACGCTTGTTCTAAGCGTGGTGTTTTTCAACGCTTAGAATTCACACTCCCTAAGCGTGAACTGCGCTCTGGTTTAACGCTTGACAGGCCTGACGCAAAGCGATTTTTGCACGCTTGTTCTAAGCGTGGTGTTTTTCAACGCTTCGAATTCATGCTTCCTAGCCGTGAACTGTGCTATGGTTTAACGCTTGGTAGGCGTGAGGGGCCTTTGTGTTTACACGCTTATTACGGCGTGCGTTTTCTCCACTCTTAGATAATGACGCCTTCTATGCGTGTGAAATGCCCGTCGCGGTGGGAACCTCTGGCTGTCGTGAGCACGGGGCTTTCTCGCATTTAGTATATTGTCCCAATAATCGTAGTTATTGAGACGATATACTAAATGAGTAAGAAAACCCAATGCCCGCGGCCAGAGGGTTTCAACCACGACGCGCATTTCACGCGCCTAAAGCGTCATCGTCAAAGCGTGGAGAAAAGCATATGCCGTAATAGCGTATATAACACAAGGGCGCCCATGCATCATATCTTCATCTGCATGATATCGTTATCGGAGCTCAAAATCGATAGACTAAATCTCTAGTGACTTCACCAGGCGAATTGAGTAGTTCAAGGAAGCCCAACATGCTGCTTCATGTATAATTACGGACATATGCAAATGGCAGTTGTGAATAAAAAACAAATTGCCCTGATACGCCGCGTAGATGACGCATGTTACGCCTGGTACATTGCGCCAATTGGCTGCACACTGTTCATAACTGTGGAATTTGTGTGAAGACTTCAGGAAATTTATTCTTTGTGTCTAAGAACCCAAAGAGAGAGATCTCGTTAGAGCTTCAGTTACCAAAGGAACTGTTCAAAACGAACTAAATAGAAAAAGGCAAACACATTTAAGCTTGGAAGCTATACCCTTTATTTAAAAAAAAAACTATTTTTGTTTTTACAAATAAGCCAAATGAAAACAAGGTTCTTACCCAAATATTGTAGTCGTCCATAGATAGCTATCGAATGGCCGCAGTAAAGACACCAGCAAAGTGGAAGCCCTTTCCTTGGCTGGTATTCAGCTCCGTCTCTCGCAGAAGTTCGAGGCACTCGCACTCGTTGTGGTTGCGGTGACCCCGCAGCTCCACGCACGTCTAGTGCTGTAATTATGGCACACTGTGCCCGAAATCACACGCCGTCTCCCGCTAAGCCTCGCCAGTCGCAATCAAAGTCAAGCTGGTCCAGCCACAATCAAAGCGTGTCGGGAACTGACTAATCGAGTCAGTCAGCGAGCCCGGAAAATAGATCAACGGCTTTATCGCTTTTCCCGCCAAAAACGAGGACGCACGCGCTCTCTGTGCGTCCAGAAACAAAGCTCACATCAACAAAAGCACGCCCAGGGGCATCTTCGGGAGGGTCAATCCATTCGGATATATATTAGCGTGACAATGAAAAGAGACGCGTGAGTGTTTCCTAAGATCCAATCGTGTGTTTTGCGGTCGTCACGCTCATAGGCGTGCATATGAGTCCCGTCCGGAAAAAAGGTTCCCGAGCGCGATCACCCGGACTGCTCGTCAACGCTTGATGCAAAAATAACTCAAGTAAAATAAACGCTTACTCCCGACCACGTAGATGACTAGAAGACGTCATTCCATGGAATGACGTTTTAGCACCACATGGTCACGCAACGCTCTAATCTCGTTGAGCTTGTACAGCCGGTTTCGCTCAACTGCTGTAACAGACTTCGACTAAAAAAACGATCACGCTGAACTCTCACGCTAGTACTGCAGAACGTCATCCCAGCTATGACGGAGGTTCCATGCATTGAAACTCGCAGTTAGCGTGAGGTTCAGCTGTGATGCGTTTTTAGAGTGAGTCTGTTGCAGGCTAAGGAAATCAGGACAAGCTCAACCAATTAAGCCCTCCACTCTTTCAACTTTAGCACAGCTAACCCTGGAGAAGAAAGAAGTGGGGAAAAGGAAAATACCAATCATGGCGAGCAGAGAGCCTCGTGGGACGGGCTTGTCCTGCTCTGCTTAACGTGCGACAGTCAACTCATTGCTGCCGGTGACTCCGTTGCTACCGTTTCAGCTTGGGTCAAGAGGTGATGCCTAGCTTAGCTCCGGGCTTGGCCTGCCAAGCACGCGCGTGCAATGCAAGCACGTTCAGCCATCGTGTGCACTCTGGACCCAAGCTGAAACAGTTAGTGTCAATCGCGGAGAAGCATGCTATGTTTCCTGAATAGCGAAGAACTGCTCGCCCTTCATGACTTTCGAATACGTGCCCGTGTAATTTTTACATTCACCGTGCTTTTTGATTTTGCTGAGAGCCAGTCTCCTGCAAAACGGTGGTCCGGTCGCAGATCTGACTGACAAATTCCAGTGGCATTATCACGCTTCGATTGCTTCGGTCAGTTGAAAATTCTTGTGCTCCTGTTGCAGCGAGACGAACCTCGAGAAAGAACTATGTTCAAAAACTACAACCTTTTCGAAATGACACTCGCTATGTTAGCGTCCTCTTTTCGAGCTCCTCTTCCTACTGTTTTGCGCTGGTGGAAGTGGTCTCTGACAGTTTGTAATTTTTATTTACGGTATACACGTTGATGACGATAACGTATTTACTGTTGGAACCAGTGTTGCTTTATATTTTCCGTCCGGCTAAGCTATGTGATGAAAACAACACTAATCAACATTTAGAGCAGCATCTGCAGTATCACTGCAATCTAGCGCGCCTTGCAGTATGATTTCCCTTACACCACGAGGGTATTTTTTAAAGTCATATTGTGCACTGTGGTCGTCTTGAACTATAAACATGCCGTTTCTTTTGTTATTTTATTGTATACATTATACATAAACAGTCAGATACGTTAAACAGAGGATGTTCGTTTTCACATTCCTTCTTTAATATTTCTTGTATAAGCTTAGTTACAGTTTCTTTTCTAATGCAAGAGTGTTTCAACATTTTGTGGGGACTTTTATCCACTTTTAGCTGTGGCTTCATGCCAACAATAATGTTGCTGCAACATCAGGCATGTTAAGCGGTGACAATTGTAGCTATTGTATCGTAGTATATCGGAGCTCGTTTTGAGATGGGGAATCTGATTATAATATTGTGTTATCTTTTCCTTCGGCAGTCAATGAGCCCGCGGCACCTTTGTTCGAAGACACTGGGGTTTTCGTATCGTACAAGGACGCAAAGTTTGTTGACGCCATTCACACGACCGGAGGAGCTATGTTCCCCATCAGAGAGATCGGCATGTTTCAACCAATCGGACACGTCGACTTCTACCCCAACAACGCCAAGAGGCAGCCAGGCTGTTTGTTGCCGAGTAAGCGAGACATTTTTATAAACTCAGGCGAAGAATGGCTAGAATCATTATGGCAAATACCTGTATTCGCGTTTAACTCCATGTGCTCCAATGCAGACAAGAGAACAGGCTACGAGTACGAGAGAAGGTTGCCTATTTGGAGAGTAAAGAGAAACCTATCAGAACATCCACAATCGCAGTACTTATATTCATCCTTTTCACGAGGATGCAGCCATCTTGAATGTCATCACCTTCGGTATGCGTCAAAACATTGTTTTTATATCTCCACGCCACTGAAAGGTGTTCATAAAAAATGCGTGATTGTCACACATTCTTGTTTTGCGTCACCTATATTTTCTCTCATATTTTAGGCTAAAATGTCTTATTTATTTCGTCCTGCGTGCCAGATATGGAACCCACGTGACTGAGAACGAAGGGAACGAAAAACGTCTATAACTAACTCTGAAAGACCGAGTTTGTAAATGATTGCAACTCTTCAAGGTAGCACGCCAGAAAAACGAAGCTTGACAATCCTAGGGGCCTAACTCGGGCCAAATACGGTTTTACCCCAAGGCGTTATTGAGTGCCAGAGTACTTTCATTTTGGCGTTGCTATGGCTTTTCTTTGACCCGCAACATCATTGCCGAAGGGCCAGACTTGAGCCAAAGATGCCACGTATGAATCAAAGAACCGGCAGTGTAGCCTTGATCTGATACTTTTTTGGCAATTTAGGCCCAAAATTGCCACATAAAAACCGAACAACTAGATGTGAAGGATCTGGTGCTCGTTTAGCGATTTAGGCTCAAAGATGCCAGACGACAATCAAACTATCAGCAGTCAAGCCTAACTCTGGCACTTGTTTGGTGAATTAGGGTCAAGGTACCCAGATAATGGCCAAATAAGGCCAAGTTCGGAGTTATCCTGGCTTCTTCCGGCTTTTCAAGGCCCTAAATTAACAAACAAAAACCAAAATTTTAACCGAAAAAAATTGTACTAGCTGGGGTGCCATGTGTTTTCGCATGTTCCTTATTAAAAAAAACTATAGTGGTAACCTAGGTTTATAATATAATGCACATGGAGCTAATACGTTGTTATTGATAATGATATTTGCCATCTAAAAGTTCATCTCCTTTCTTTTCTGCAGATGCGTTTAGTTGAAATGTACACATAGAATTGGGTTTATTATTCTTGTTGAAACTACCTGACTTTTTTAAAATTTCTAGTAAATATTTTGGAGAACTAATAAACACCGTCTAGCAATACATTACCAAATCAGATCAACAGATATGCGGGAACCAACGGTGTTCTGACAAACGCTTTCCGATTGTTATTAATTCTTGTGAGAATTCGATTTCAGACTTCCCTTTAAATATTGACAAACCCTTTCATTTCGTCATTAGTTCTTGTACTCATGCGATTGCAGACTTTCTTTGCGACCATGGCCACGCAGCCTTCTACTATGGAGCATCAATCGACGAACGTCAACTGTCGCTTCACGTCAGTGCCTTGCGCCAGTGGAATCACTGCCGTCAAGGAAGGCAATTGCGCCCCTGGGACTGGGGACAACGGAGAACTGGGATACTACAGCATCAACGCCACAGGACGCGGGATTCAGACGCTGAAGACCAATGCTCTACCCGGTTACTGCATCACCGAGGGTTAGAGTGCATTATCGTGCATCAATATACCCTTGGCTGCGATGAATGCAAATAATAAAGAACCTTAAAGCCTGAATTTAAAAACGAGAATACTGTACACAAGAGAGAAACCAAGAGACAGTACACGTTGAAAACAGAAACCGGGGACGTTCTGCGCCGCGAGAAAAAAAGCAGCTTGTTGGAGGCTCACTGAAGTGCGACTTCATGACATGTAGAAGTAAAGCGCCTGGAAATGGAGAAGTTACGCGATTATTCCTCTTTAGGCTTTCGCTTTCCCTGGCTGCAGAAAGCGGTGTTTGAGTGAAGGCCCGGTCTTTAACGGCATCACGTGCACTGATGTGATGCCATGATTGGCACGGAGTGAGATGCTCCCCCAGCATCTCACTCGGATGGATGGATGGATGGTAAGGGCAATACACTTTGTAACGGGCGGCAGCTTGCGCCGCCTAGCCTAACCTTTCATCATCTCTTCTTTTTCTTATTTTGTATAAATTTTGTTCCTTTTAAAGTGAATCCATTGCTTATCTTTATCTGTACTTTTTTACCCCTCTCTAGATCTTTTCCACCAATCTTCCAATCTCCTCTTAGTTACCGCAATTCTTTCCCTATCCTTTCGTCCATCCATGTCTGTAAATCGCCAGTGCCCCATCCAAATCCGTATTAATCCCCCGCCCCTCCCAAGAGGGTGGGACGAAGCCACCAGCGCCTTAAAATTACGTGTTCAATCGTTTCACTTTCATGGTTACATATCATGCATAGAGTGTCAATTTCCTGGATTTTAGCCCTATATGTTTTCGTTCTTAGCACCCCCGTTCTAGCTTCAAACAGTAATGAGCTCCCCAATGAATTATCATACAACTGTTCCTTCTTTATTTCTTCTTTTTGTGCCCTGAATATTGTGAAAGCTGATTTACCCTGCATTCTCTCTTCCCACAATTTCCTATTTGTTTCCTTTACTCCCTTTTCTACAGATATACTCTGATCGGCCCCATCTCGTTGAATGTATTTAGATCTCAGCTTGCGGGTTCCGTTTGTCCACCTAGTGTTTAGACTTTTCATATATAGATAGTTGTACACCCCCCCCCCTTTTCGCTGCCCATCGCGTATCCTCAAGTTCAGCTAGTCTTTGTTCAAATTTAACTTTACTGATCGCTTCTCTGCTTTCGAAAGATACCCAACCCATATCCCCTTGTACTCCCTCATTTAGTGTATTCCCATGTGCCCCCAATGCCAACCTACCCACACTCCTTTCCTGTATCTCTAAACCTGCCTGGATTTCTGACCTCATACACAATACCGCATTTCCAAATGACAGTCCTGGCACCATCACCCCTTCCATACACCCCTAACGACTTCATATCTATTATAGTTCCACAGTGCCCTGTGTTTCATGATAGCTGAATCTCGTTTCCCCTTCTTTATTACAATATCTTCATGGTCTTTTAGATACTGTCTTCCTTCACTTAACCATACTCCTAGATATTTTTACTTTTCTACGTGTTCTATCAATGTGTTCTGTATCTCCAGGGGTTGCCCCTTCTCGTCGTTGAAAACTATTATACCCGACTTGTCCAAAGTAAATTTTAGTTCTAAATTGTCCCCTTCCTGCTGCAAATCCTAATCAGTTCCTGTATTGTCTCACGACTTTCTGATACGAGTACAATTTCGTCTGCATACATTAACCCTGGCAATACTTGATTTACTTTATGTCCTTCCTCCATGTAAGTCAGATCAAAACCTAGGTTGCACTGTTCTAACATTTTTTTCCATCTCACTGAGGTATATCATAAAGAGCAGGCGAGACAATGGGCAACCTTGTCTAAGACCTCTTTTATTGCTGCTGGTCTTGTAGTTTCGACTTCCCATGTTATAACCACCCTATTCTCTGTATAAACCCGTTCTAGAAACTTAACCATTGTTCCCTCTAGTCCATACCCCTCCAGTTGGTTCCAGAGGTTTTTTTTTATTCACGTTGTCATATGCCCATTTGATGTCTAAAAATGCTACTCATAATGGCCTTTGACTTGTCAGTGCTATCTCTATGCACTGAGTCATTACGAATAAATTATCTTCTAGTCGTCTATCTTTCCTGAAACCGTTTCGAAGCTCCCCAGAATCTGCTTTCTCTCTGCCCATTCTTGCATTTTTCTTTTTACAATTTGCATAGCTAGTCTGTATATTACTGAAGTTACTGTGATTTGTCGGTATGACTTGATACTGTCTTTGTCTCCCTTGCCTTTATATAATAATCTCATCCTGCTCAATTTCTAGTCACTGGGTGCCTCCCCTCCCATAAGTATCTGGTCAATCACCTGCCTAATTAGTTTCAATTTGCTTGTTTGCTTGTATGCCGTCTGGACCTGTCGCAGTTCCAGTCGGAACCTTTCCTTCTGCTTTTTTCCATTCCCCAGTGGTCATTTCCTCTTCTTCGCTATGACCCTCCTCTTGTGTTGTGTAGACGCTACCATTCGCTACGGCCTGATCTCATTCTAACTCCGAAAATGCTGCTTCGATTGTATGTCTAATGTATTATCTTGCCTCTTCCTCCTCTGCCTTTGTCCCTTCCTGTGTGGTTAGTGTCTGCTGGTACCCCTCGGTCTTTTTTCCCTGTACACTGATGTGTTCCAAGAACCTTTTGCCGCATTCCCATCCTTCTGGTTTATGTCTATTATCCACTGGACCCCTTGCCCTATCAATTTTGGCCTGTATTAATGCTGATGCCTCCCGCTTTCTTTCCTGAAACTCCTCCCATTTTGATGCTACTTCGGCTAATGTGGCCTCCTTTTCTTTTTTTTTTCTTTTTTGCCCATCTATGTTTTTTAGATGCCACTTGGCGTCTCGATATTGCTGCCTTAACCTCTTTATCCCACCAGCCTTTGAGCTTGCGTTTTAGTTTTCTTCCTCCTTGTTTGATTCGATATTTCTCTAACTCTCTTTTGAAAACACTAATTAAGTGTTCATATGTCCATTCTCTTTCCGGTTGCTTGGATACTATGTTCTCGATTCGCTTAGATACCTCCTGTAGTTGTTTATCATTTAAGTTATTCCTACCCTCTTGTTTTTGATTTTGCATTTCTGGTTTTACTGTGCCAAATCTGATCTTGTTTCTCTTATGGTCGCTCCCCAGACTTTTTGTGCCTTCCTCATCTATTTCCATACCTCCTAGTCTGTTGTATATCTTACGCGACATTAAACAGTAGTCAATAGTCGAGTGCGAGTTCTTTTTTCCCATGTTATTTTTCCATCACATTTCACCTGAGCGTTAACCAATACCAGCTCAAGAGCTTCGCAGAACTCCTCTAACATACTCCCTGTTATATCCGTATGTCCATCAAATTCTTCCAAATGTGCATTCATGTCCCCCAAGATAATTATTTCCTTGTTAGTGCCGATTTCCCCAACGTCTCCTGATATACATGTCAAGTGTTCTGCATTTTCCTCCCCTGCATCACTCCCTGTTTTTAGATACGCAAAACCCAGGATTGTGTCTAAACCACCAATATTCATTAATAATGCAATTAAATGCAAAGGTGCAAGTAAGCTGGACAAGAATGACGAAAATAATCCCTGGATAAAGGGAACAAGAAGGACAAAGGACAAACACAAATCTCCAAACAGAGCTAGGTGACTGGTGCGCGACCGAAAAAATCCGCCTGTTCCGGGTATCGAACCCGGGACCTCTCCATTTCCAGTGGAGTGCTCCACCAACTGAGCTAACCAGGGGTGAGACGCCAGTAGAGCAAACGAGCAGACGCCAGTAGAGCAAACAATTCTTTCGGTCGCGCACCAGTCACCTAGCTGTGTTCGGAGATTTGTGTTTGTCCTTTGTCCCTCTTGCTCCCTTTCTCCAGGCATTATTTTCGTCATTCTTGTCCAGCTCGCTTGCACCTTTGAATTTAATTGCATTATTAATCATTACCTTTAATTGCCAGCTTCACCCTTGTTGGTGTTAGACTGGTGGCAGCTGATAAAACCCGTTTGCTCTACTGGCGTCTAACCCCTGATTAGCTCGGTTGGTGGAGCGCTCCACTGGAAATGGAGAGGTCCCGGGTTCGATACCCGGATCAGGCGTATTTTTCGGTCGCGCACCAGTCACCTAGATGTGTTTGGAGATTTGTGTTTGTCCTTTGTCCCTCTTGTACCCTTCCTCCAGGGATTATTTTCGTCCCCAATATTGCCTTTGACCCACATGTGTTCCCTGCAGCCCTCTTGTTCCCGTTCCCATTCCTGACCCTTCACTAACGCACCTAATCCCCTCCCTTGCATTCCCCATTGGCCCGGTCGCATCCCATCCAACGATATCCCGGTATGTACGGTGGTTTTTCCATATCCCTCAAATGTGTTTCTGCTAATTCATACACTGCAAAGTTTTCGCTTTGTAAATGCTCCTCAATCTCCTCCCACTTTATTCTGCTTCTGCCCCCCTGCATATGTTTATGAACCCTATGTTAAGCTGTTTCCTTTTCCTAGTCCTGCGAGGCTTCCTCTGACCCTCCCAAACCCGCCCCCTGTATCTACATTTTGGCCTTCATTTACACCGGCGCCCTCAGGGCTCCGGGACCTATAAAAAATGTGCGATGTGACGTCCAATCCTATCGCCTACCGCGCTCCCAGTGGTTCCACTGTAGTGGATGCTCCATGTAAAAGGGTCGGAGCGAGCCTCGTACACCACCCTGTTTACTTCCATTACTCCGTACTCAAATCGTCGGCTCAACCCCTTATCACCCGGCTGTAGCCAGGTGATTGTATCAACCCCCTTATCACCATGCAGCTAGGTGCACATCATGCACCTGGCTGCATGATGTCATTTTTTATTAAAGGCGCTGGTAAGGAGGAATATTTTGAACAACGAATCGCGTTACGTTAATATTCGCATCTCCAACTCGCTGTTCGCCCTCCCGCGGCGGAAACGGGAAGCGTTCTAGTGAGGGTCCACCGGTTCTGCTCAGCGGGCACGGCGGAACTGCTAGCGATCATGGCTAGCGAGATGGCATTTCCCAACGCAAACAACACTCTTCACTGTCCTAATGTAGTGCTGCAGCCGGTATGGAACTGGGCTGGTACCCAACCCCTTTGCGGGGTTGCGTACCAGCCCAACCCGTTAATTGGCACGAAAGGGCGACACCAGTGGGTCGACGTCGGGCGAAGGGCAACAAGTGCACCCAGCAACCACCGCCGTAATGATATTTGCTTTTCCCTTCCTCCCAAGGAGGAACCCCAAAAAAGAGTCCCCCTTCGGTAGAGGGGGTGCAGTGTGCAACACACAACGCTAACGCAAACACACAGCGCTTGCGTTCGCTCGTATGCGAAATACTGAAAACTCACTATTGTTTCACCGGTTTCCAACGCCAACGAAACAGGCTGCAGTGAGCAGACGTGCAAGCGGGTTCCTTCGAACTGGAAAGGATGAAATTGGCAAAACGACGGCGCGTAAAAATAAAGAAACCGAACGTTCTGGAGGAATAAGTAATATAAAACAAAACAAGAACGGATTTTTTTTTATCTATTTGGTTAGGAAGTGTTGGCGGCGACTTTGGAAGTATTGCCGACTGTCAAAACTCGCGACTGATAGCACGATATGCTTTGCCCAAAAATAATGCAATTTTACATAAATTTCTCAGACTACACTCTAAACTTGGTCCCTCTTAGTAAGAGGGATTTTTTTTGAAAAAATCCCCCTTAAAGGTAGGAGGGACTGCAGCTCTCTTAAATAAAAGGGACGCAAGCACTGTCAAGGTCATTCTCGTTTTTCAAGAGGGACAGCTTCCCTTGAAGTGTAAGAGGGATAACGGCCCTCTTAAAATTTGGAGGGACACGGTCTCCCTTAGAAATGTCCCCTAAATTTCGTTTCTCATTTTAAGAGGGCCTTGTTCTTCAGATATCCCCCTTAAATTGCCAAGAAACTGCGTCCCGGTTAAAAAAATAAAAGGAGGTGCGTGGCTTTTTAATTATATTTCACACAGCAAATTACACAAGAAACGTTTATTGGGCAATGCACAAAACTCTGTGGCGCCTGCCACGAATTAAACACAAAACAAGCATTGTATTATGCTGCCACAAGAATCGTTGCCTTTTCAAATTTAGATAAGAGCTTCCTCAGCCTTTCCGTCATGAATGCGACCGGGAACTTGTCTTCCACCTCTACGTTCCGAGTCCTCAACGGAGTCACCCTTCTCGTGAGTGACCTCTTCACGCGCTGGATGATCGACCATCGTAAGATCCGTCAAATCTTCTGGAAAAAAACAAGGTAAAAAAAACGTTAACCTACCTGTTAGTACGGAACTTAACTAAGGCGATACTAGTTTATTTACCGACTGGTCTTTCATACAAACTAGTCGGTGCCAATACAACATAATATTTTAGCATTTGTTGCCCGAAACGCTTTTGAACCGCGTTCTAAAACTTCTCAATGCACCAATCTAATGTTTACAAACCCACAGTCCAGCATGCACATATTCGCGGCTTTGAAAAGCGAGCAAACCACGCGCCATATGCGCGAACTTTAAACATGAGGCCTGCCAAAAGCACTTTTTTTTTGGTTAACGGTTTAGATACTTGGTTGGAGAACTGCAGACATGACAATTTCATATGAAAGCACTGAGCGGAACTTACCAATTTCATTGTGTGAAGTTGGAGGATGTCCACAGTAAGCACACCATTCGGGGTGCTGACTCCTACTCGTTCCTTCTCTCGAAAATTCCATACAGGAACAGTCGTGGCAAGCGCCACGACATATTCCCCGGATATCCACGTTGGACGACATGAGTTCATCGACATGTGCATGTAGCTAATATCTGCAATAACATTCAAAAAAAAAGATTAAAGAAAAGAGAAACAGACCCGAACACGCTTACAAACTGCCAGGAGCGCTCAAAACGAAAAGCTCGCGGCATCCAAACAGCAAAGATCGTGGTTTTTCAAACTACCAAAAGCGCGTGAGAGCCGTTAGCGAAGGCGCACCAATTTAGAAAAACAAAAAACTAACGACATTCAAACCGCAAAGAGCGTGAGACTTCCGAACATACCAAAAGCACGCGAGAGCCGTTGGTTACGACGGGAGGCGCGCCACATAAAAACGAAAAACTCTCGACATTCAAATAGCAAACAGCGCACGGCTTCCGAACATACCCAAAGCGCGCCAGAGCGGTTCGTTACGACGGGAGGCGCGCCAAAGAACGGACACAAAGCGAAGAGCGGAGGCAAAGAGGTTCCGTCGCTGCATCTCAATCCTATTGAACTACTACGCAACAGCAAAAAAAATGAATAAAGCTCGCGGCTCTCGTCACGGAAACGCAGATAATTGAATAACTCACCTACGATTCGGTGATCCGTTGTAGTATCAGCACGAGTCAAGACAAACACCAATGGTATCTAAGTTTCACCAGGACAAACAACGAGTCAATGACTCTCTGGAGTAAACTTCTTGGCGAAAAGCGGGAAACCGCGGTACCCCTTTCTTGCTCCGAGAACTTTTGGGCGAGATGGGTGATTGGGACTTTTTGCAGCGCACCTATACAGAATTCTCGCGTACTCGATGCCGGACTACATGCCAGTTCAAAATCGCTCCCTTCGGCTCCTCGGAAAAAAAAAATAAATATCAGGGGGACGTTGCTCAACGTTTAAGAGGGATGGTTGCCTTTTTTCGTCTGCGTTTGTTAAATCTAATTATGTCCCTCTTAACTGCGCTATTGTCCCCCTAAGAAACCCCGCCTTTTTTTGGGTGCCCTCTTAAAAACAAAAGGTCCCTTTTATTTCGCCCATTTCCCTCATAAAATAAGAGGGCTTGTGAGTTTTAAGAGGGCCCAGTTTTAGAGTGTAGCTAGAATGTTTTAAATGATTTTAAACTTTTTGTTTCATAACCTGTTCATTAAAAATGCTCCATCTGGCACCAGTGAAAATATTTTGCACATTGTTGATTGCCCTACTTGTTCGCCCGTTTAAAATTATGCCATAACTTCGTAAGCAACAAATTATATCAAAGCTTGAAAAACGCATATTTGAAAAAAAAAGAAAAACGAAAAAAACGGAGACAACGAACGAAAGAGACAAACGTTTGTTCCCTTCTTTAACCGTCGAAACTGAAGATTAGAATTGTAGCACTATTGCCTCGCAACGATGTAGGTACTCCCGAAGCCTGTAAATTAAATAACATTTAACTAGCCCTGACGATTTTACGAGTTAACCTATGAGCACAACGTCCGACAGTCTACGCTCTAGGAGTTTCGAAAATGTCTGCTAGTTTTTTTCGCTGAGCATTTCCGGTGAGATTATTAACACTCCATTTTGCAGGTAAACACAAAGATGGATAAAGGATATAGAGTAAAGTTTGTTTATAAAAGAATACAAACGAAGTATACGACCCGCTAAAGCGTCGACACTTGTACGTGAGACCTGCCAGTGCCTTTCCCTGTTATAACATCTTATAAAAACAATATCAATAAAAATATAAATAAAAGAAACGACCCTTGATTGAAGGTACATGTATCAAGACAATTATACAAAGATGAATGCAAGCATATAAAATAAAGGCGAACATGTATTTAATGTTTTATATTTGACTTTCTGACGACATGCTCAACGCGAAATAGACAATGCGAAAGGGGAAAAAACACAAAGAAGCTGGTAAACTAACTGCTTAATGACAAAATAAAAAAGAACAATCCCACACAACGTCTAAAAACGCAGCTATTATATCACAACGTTACACGCGAAATAACCTCAAATACACCCACGAGGCATTTATTATATAAATAGTGTAAAACCTGCATTTTAAAGCCAGCATAACACATAAAATGTAAGCCTGGGAAAAATATTTATTAACAAAATATGTAACAAAAACGTTTGACACTAACCACGTTTACCAGTAATTCACTTAATCAGTTGTTTTTTTGCGCAACAGTATTCGAGCTATTATGCTACCCACACCTTCACTTTAAAGGCCCGTTCACACTCTTGCGACCGAGTACGACCGAGAGAGACCAGACCGGTTTTTAAGCCTCTTGCGATCTCTTAGGACCAGCTCCGCTGTAGCACATCCGGTCCTAAGAGATCGCAAGAGGCTTAAAAACCGGTCTGGTCTCTCTCGGTCGTACTCGGTCGCAAGATGTGAACGGGCCTTAAGTCTGACCACCGTCGAAGCTACGACCCGATCAAGCAGCACAAAAAAGTGTATCGTCACGGCCCTCATCTCCTTTGTGCGTTTGTCATCATCGACTAAACCATTCAAGCACAGGAAATGCGACGGACGCGATCCCTTCTCTTTTGTGTGTGCGTGTTTGGTTTAACCGGTGGTACCCAACGAAATAAAGGGCCTTTGAGCGATAAACTGACAGCTGAAAGTGACCGACGATTGGCCGCCGCCATGGTGCACCTTCTTGACCACTAGACACGTGACCTTATAGTTTTACGTCTAGATTTTAACAAAGTACCGCGCGCAGCTAATGGCTCATTGATCTTTAATAACAGTACCGACGAGATAGTTTTAGGTCCAAAATGTGCTTTTACGACAAAAACTCAGGCAGCTTCGCAATGCCTCGGCTAGATGCCGTCAGCCGCGGTGCTGTATTTCGGGTTTTTATTGGAGCTAGACACTGATCTCTGGGGCTAACAGTAACGAAAAAATAGTTTATCATATTTTTTACAGCGATCGCAATACAAATATTGACTCAATTTTGCGTAAAAGCCTCAGGATTCGGTACGGTCACGTGTCTAGTGGTCAAAATTGTACAACATGGCGGCGGCCAATTGGGGGGCACTTTCGCCTGGTGAACGGGATACCAGTTTATCGGTCTAAGCCCCTCTACCTCGTTGGTGGTACCATATCGCCGGATAGACAAGAAGTGCCACAAGAATGCAATTTTCGGTGCTGCTTCCATTACAAAAATTATCAACGAGTTTCAATTGAGCTTCTAAGGTATTCTATAAAAATACATTAGAAAATCAATTGAAACTCATTGATATTTTTTAAGGGTTGATTGGGCTCCATCGGATTGTTGTGTTGGCTTCGGTCGCACTTAATGCGAAATGAAGTGTAGAATATCACTTCATTCATCGCCATGTATTCCAGTCAGTTCTTCTTCCCTTAAACTTTACTGTACGGCTCTACGGGTTGTTAATGCAAAATTCGGCTTGTGGGTTAGTGTCCAGTATTTGGATTCCTCGTCCAGGGGCATCGATGCTGTAGTAGCCCAGTTGACCAAGGTCTTCCTCTCCGGGGACGCATTGGTTTTTCTTCAA
This sequence comes from Ixodes ricinus, assembly GCA_037355805.1. Classification (NCBI taxonomy): domain Eukaryota; kingdom Metazoa; phylum Arthropoda; class Arachnida; order Ixodida; family Ixodidae; genus Ixodes; species Ixodes ricinus. The sequence goes on from JAZHYW010021643.1 coordinate 86,022, forward strand.
GGCTTCCAGTCCTCCGAGGCAAGGCTTTGAAGTGAAGTTACAGTGGTCGTTTGTGAGGGACTCCAGGTAATACAGCGTGGAACGTTTGTGGCTGCAGAATAGGCCTGAAACCCGAGAGCATAAAGAAGTAAGTAACGCCGCGCAACCGTGTCTGTAGTCGCTGACAGCTTAATGCCCGAGTTCCAGTAGAGCGACAAACAGAAACAAACGACAACGAGAAGCCTCCAACTCATGCAGTATGCTCCTGATGGTACACTTTGGCAGGCGTTTAGTCGTTCGGTGCTCGTGAAGTAAGCACGAGTGATTGCAAGCCTGCCTAAGATACCCTCACGTGCATGATGCTCGTGTTTGAGCATAGCCTTCCTTATTCTACAAAGTTTGTTAAATCGCGAAATACTCTGGTTTGAGGCTTGTCGCTGTTGTTTGTTTCTGTCTGTCGCTCTAGTGGGACTCGCTCTAGTGGAAACTCAGGGGCATGGTGACTTTCAGGCATCTCATTATCGCTCCTTAGTCAATGTGAATGCGGCATTTGCCGATAAAAACAGCGAAGAACGAATCAGGGGCAAGAATGATGAGCAAGCACACCCTACTTTCTTAAGCTGTCAGGGAGTGTAACCGCTTAAGAAGAGGTCCCAAGCACCTTATTATTTACACAACCAATTAGAACGCGACATTCGCCGATAAGAACGACGACGAGTGAATTACGGACCAAGAAACGTTAACGTAACAAACCAAACACGGAGTGTTTTTTTTTAAGTTTTTAGTGACTGTGCGCCGAGAAACTGAAAAAAAGGGGAGACGAGAGCGCGCGCGGGACGTCGGAACGCACGAGCTCTGGTTGCGAATGGTTTGTGGGTAGACCTAAAGCTATGCAGCAGCCTTTGGCTGTACTGCAGTCGTCGAACACGCTAGAACACGCAACGCCGGCGTCGCGGCGTTTGGCTTTCGCATTGGAACGCGTTCGACGAGTGCAGTAGAAACAAAGGGAGCTATCTTTAGGTCTACCCCAATTATTCAAACCAGAGCTCGGCGTTCTGGCGTCCCTTCTCGGTTCCTCCTCTCCCTCAGCTTCTCGGCGCATTGGTATATACTGATTTACGGCGCTCACTCATCCCGGCGAAGATCGCCGGACCACTGGGCTATGAAGGCATGCGCGGCGTATGGCATTTGCCAGAAGGAAGCTACGGCGCGTGCTCAGAACGCGTCCCGCAGCACGGTGGGCAAAGTCAGGGATAGACTTGGAGGTCCCTGAGGTAAGGTAGAGCTGTCGTTGTAGCGTTTCGCTCAAGAAAATTTCTAAGAACCGCTGTATAGAATTATATACTCGCACCGCTATTTTTCTATGATGGGTGTAAGAGATTTCTAGTGGCTTCCGGGTATGGATTACGGACACCGGAAGCCCCAGATCAGCGTTTTGACAGACAGGAGTGCGAGGCTTCCCTAACACTCTAAAAAATGCCTGCGCGTCTACATACCCGCCAAACACTCAAAGAGTCAATCTATGCTATCTACGAAATCAGCTCAGCGAATGATGAGGCGGAACATCTGTTTAGACCTAAAAATGAAGTCTGCGCTGTGGCATTACGCAATGCAAAGCGTCATGCTTGCATTGCGTAATGCCACAGCGCAGACTTAATCTTGAGGTCTAGACAGATGTTCCGCCTCATCATTCGCTGAGCTGATTTCGTAGATAGCAGAGATTGGCTCTTCGAGTGTTTTCCGGGTAGTTGACGCGCAGGCATTTCTTAGAGTGTACTTTACTCCGTTTCCCATCAAGTACGACCAAAGCCGACGAATCGATGGAGTCAATCAATCAGCGACCAAAAGTGCGTCGTCACGCCGCTCGTACTCTTTGTGTGTTTAATATCACCGGCTAAACTGTTCACGCACAGAAAACAAGGATCATGGGGCAATCTCTGTGCGTGGTTGGTTTAGCCGGAGATACATTCCAGAAGATAGGGGGTGTAGTACTTACATCCCTCGTTCCATATATAACACCCGAAAACTACAATTCCACGTTCCTTTCCCTGACGTCGAATCACGACAATACCAACTTCCGCGAGCGGCTCGATAGTCGAGTGATACAACTTATAAATAGATAATGTAAGTATTACAGACTACAGGGGCCCTAATCTACATGGCGGAAGCGAGAGACAGGGACATCGCCGCCTGCTCCGATTGGTCAGCGGCGCGGAGCTGACCAATCGCAGGAGGCGGCGACTGTTCCGGTCCCTCGGTCCCGCCATGTAGATTAAGTCCCAGGAAAACACTCAAAGGTTTTGTTAGCCCTGCTGCCAAACCTCGGTGCTTTTTTGTTTTTTTGGTTTTTGACACGTACAGTAGCTATTTAGTAAGTTGTATTACACGGGTATCAAGCCGCTCGTAAAAGTTGTTATTGTCAATACGGCGTCACTGGAATGAACGTCGAAATTTAGTTTTGGGGTGGTATATATGAGACAAGGGGTGTAAGTACTACACCCCTTGTTTTGGAGAGTGTAGGAAACGCACAAAGAAGACGACCACAGTGAGTCGATGGGCGCTGCTTGAATGACCTCATCGGACCGTTTAGCGCCGCTGCGCTCGCACTTGGAGTGAAATGGGGCAATAAATACGAATTCATTTTGGCGTCTAAATCTTTGTAGGTACTAATCTCGTATCTTACGCAATGCACTGCAGCCTGGTTGCTCCTTCCCGCCGTTGACGTAGAAGTCGACGTGTCCGATGGGGTTATAAATGCCGAACTCTTTGAATATGGTCTTGTTGCCTCCACTCGTGTGAATGGCGTCCACAAACACTGCGTCTCTGAGAGACACGTAGACACTTGTGTCCGCAAAGAGAGGCGCGCCAGCGTCGAGAGCTGCGTAAGATGACAAAGATTAGGTCGGTGCATAAGCCTCCTGCGTTGCCCAGAGGGCGTTGCGAAAAGGGACTTGTTAGGACTTGTCTTGGGTAGTACAAACTTGAGCGTCTCAAGCTCTCACACAAGTACAAACGTGCCTGCTCTGGTGCGGAAAGCTAGATCCCGAGGAAAACACAAGAAAACAGCAAAATTTCAAACACGTCGAAGCACGGGTCAATTGCTGAGATGCTAAGGGCATGAGCAGAGAAACGCGTGCTTTCCGCGCGTTCCATAGTAGAAATAAAAAAATTAAAAAACGTCGCGACGCCAGATGTTTTGGATGTCATTACCCAGAAAGAAGAGGCGCGTACTCTAGCGGTGGTGGCATGAATCGTTCACTTTCGATTGTCTTGCGGCGTTGAATCTAGCCGATTTCGGACGCCGAAAGGTGTTCTTTGTTTTTCAGCACCACACAGAAAGACAAAAGCTCACCCAACGTGCCCTAAGCCATAAGTAGTGGGAGGCCCAATCAGATGAACTTGTACTACCCAAAATGAGGGCACCACAGTTTGTTCAAGCTTGCGCAGGAGGCCTATAGTTGTACTATGCTGCCTACATTTCCGTAGAACTACGGGTGGGTTGCACAAGAAATGAGTGGAGGGGTTCAAGGGATGCTGAACCAAACATTTCAGTGTCTATAATAAGCTGCGCACGATCTTTCCACGAGCCAGCAGCCGCCGGTGTGCGCGAGCACATGCAGCGAAATTGACGTCATAGGTCCCCCATCCATGCTTAAGATGACAGTGACATGTATGAGGCTCCAGTGAAAATGAGTATAAAGAGAAGCTTTTCATCTCCTCTTTGGGCTCTGGCGTCAAAAGGTAAACAATTGATTGGTCTAACAAGCACGTAGCTTTCAATTGTGGAGATAAAAAGCCCGTCTTTATTCTCCTTTGGCCCGAAGTCCATGCATTTCACTGTCATCTTAAGCGCGAATGGGGACTATGAAGTCCATTTTGTTGCGTGTGCTCGCTCACCCCGGCGGCTGCTGGCTCGTGGAAAGAACGTGCGCCACTTATTATGGACACCAAATGCTTTGGTTCAGTATCCCTTTTACGCCTCGCCTAGTCATTGCGAGAGTGTCGCGTGAACTGCCCGTGCTGCAGAGCATGCGGGCTCGGCCGGTGTTGAGGAGCAGGAAACTCGTCCAAACACAAAGTTGCAAGCTGAAAGTTCACGGTGCGTGTCGATCGGACGTCGGCGACCAAAACGCGAAGTCATCGTCGTGATTCTCTGATCGGTGATTCTCCAAACTTCGGGCCCAACTTTGTGTTTGACGAGTTTGAGGCCCTAGAGCGATGAGCGAAGATTGTGGAATCACGGCTGCCGGAGCGACGTCTATCGCCGTTTCAATCAGACTGGAGGGCGTCGAGCAGACGAGCAGAGTCAGCAGATAAGAAAGGCCGCGCGTGCGCACTGCGCGGATCTCGGCAGCAGGGGGCGCGCCGTCAGAGAGGGTGCTTAGGTTTTATCCATGTGACGTCACTGCCCTGACCAAGTTTTCACGACATCGATCTCCCAACTTCGCCTCCCCTTCCAAGGGCAGGAAAAGACGTAGTGCTACGTAAAAAACAACAGCAACAAATAAACAAACAAGTTGGGGTCAATCGCAGGCCAGCAGGTTCATAACTGTTCATATACTGTATCTTATACATCTATCGAATTAACGGACCGTAGTTGGTGGCTTCATAGGGAGGTAAGAAAAATAAGCCATTGAGAAAACTATGGTACTAATAGAGCCCTACACTCCATTGTTTTACGGCGTTATACTTGTAGTGCCAGCTGATAGCGGTGTGTACTGTACTCCCCGTAGCAACCAGTGGAGAGAGTAACACGTCGCCGCGGAGCAAAGGAAGCGTAGCTGGTGTGACGTCATCGCGCTGGAATGGGACGCAGCGCACCGGTGGCGGCATGCGCTCTTCACATGATCCGGTAGGAATTTGACTGCGCAGCCGGCGGCTTGCCAAGACAAATTATACAGGGTTCTAGGTTGTCAGCTGAGTTCATTATACAACCAGGATGTCACCAGAGCACGTTCACGGTCGGGAGAGTGTTCTAAACCCAGTAGTAGGAATTTGCACACTTGCGTGGTGCAACATTAGTGGAGTTTTCGTGTTGTTGTTCTGTCGCTGCCATATGGTTTACGAACTTGGACTGTAAGGGGATTCTCATAGAGGCACACATACACAGCAGGCGCAACTAACAACTGGTTTATTTTTCCTTCCACACCATGGATGAAAGAAAACAGCTACAGAGAAAGATAAAGCACAAAGGGAAGACATAATCAGATCCTAAACAGTCATACAGAGTGTCATCTCAAAATTAGATGTGAAAACGCTGGCGGCCCCTACACGTGCCCGCTACTCATCATGATGCGGCATCTTTTTTAGCAAGTCCATTTCTTTTTGTTAAGGAAAACCCGATCGGTTCACTGACGCACGTTCCGTGCTTCCCGGACTGCGGTGAAAAGGCCTCCATAGTTTCTCGCTTCGTCCTTTCACTCGATCTTTCCAAGATAGACGTTGATCCAAATAAAGCAACGCAGGTGCATCTGGAACAGTGTGCTGCGAGATTCCCGTGTCTTGCAACTGCTCACACGCGTATTTGTGTTCCCGTAGCCTCTCATTTAAACACCTACCCGTTTGGCCTATATAGGATTTTCCGCACCGATAGAGGTATTTTGTAGACCACGCCTTCAACGCACTCTACAAACTTGCTCCGGTGTTGTACCTGACACCTCACTTCGCCCCTCTCTTGATCTCCGGATTTGTTGACCGCGACAGAAACCTTTAAGCTTATGAGGTGCCGAAAGCGCCACACGGACGTCGTGTTTTGCTGCGACCTTTTATAGCCTATGCGATATATTGTGGATGTAGGGCAGAACTACTACAGGTTTCTTTTCCTCCAACCTATCCTTGGAATTGCCATTGTCTTTCAGTTTGTTAAGACATTTTCCGCTACCGTTACCAGAAGTGTTTTTGGAAAGCCACTTCCTTCCAATCGGTCAATCTGCCTTCTCAGGCCTTCATTCACCCTATGGGGGCACGATTTTCTCATGGCCTGCGTCAAGCACCCTGAGGCGACACTTCTCTTCACTAGCTTAGTGTGGGCGGAGTCATAGGTAAATTCCCTTCTCCCCTCTCGTCCTGTACATCCAACATGTATGAGCTTCCCCCATGGTCAGATTGACATCCAGGAACTGCAAGTTGTCGCCCTCTGGGAGTTCACCTGTGAAATCCAGACCGCCATGCGCCTCCCTGAATACGGCAGACCTTGCCCCAGTTGAGTCTGTTAATTTGTCCTTCTGAAAACACAGCAAAAGTCATCAACGTATCGGAAACACTTCACAACACCTATTTCTTCTAAAAATGGCCTGGAGTTTCCGATTGCCACTAGCTAGGTACAAGTCACATAGCACTGTGTGCGTACAGGATCCAATACAGATGCCATCTTTCTGTTTGTACACCCGGCTTCAAACCGAACGTGCAGGGTGCGAGTAGTCGGACGAGATCAAGTCCCCTGCGCTCATCCCACACTGGTTTGGAATCGGACATTGCCGTGGGCATCGATGCTCTCTTCCAGCACTCCCAGAACTCCTTCCTGTGGCACATTGTAGAACAGGTCCTTAACGTCCACCAGAAGCAAGAGATGGGACTCGTGTCTTTCAAGAATTGAACCACTTCTTCCGAGTTCCGTACCAGAAACGGGTCGTCCACCCGCAGTAGAGAAAGGTGTTTTTGTAGTTCTCTTGCTATCAGCCGTTGCCTTACGTTCCTCTGTCTTGTACAATAACACGGAAAGGATTCCCATCCTTATGTGTTTTCACCGCAAAGAATGGGTTCATGCTCAGTTCTCGGCTGCTTTTGACTTCTTTTGCGACCTTGGCCAGCCCTAGTTCTTCACAGCGCCTTGCCACCTGTGTCCGTGCCTTCTGCAACCGCTTTTCATTGGTTTCAGTGGCTTCCTGGAAGTTCTTTTGAATGGCCTCCGCTGCTTTCTTTCCGTACATCTCTTGGTCCGTGATCACAAACTCTCCTGCTTTGTCAGCTGGCAGTCGGCACAGTCGAGCTCTTCTAAGCCACTGGACTGAGCTGTAAGTGTTCATGCCCTTGTGCTTGTTGTTCCTTTGCCGGCTGGTTACCTCTCCTATGCCTTCCATCGCCTCCTTTTCTTCATCAGGAACCTGTCTGCGCCTTTTCTTCATCAGGAACCCTTTCTGGCTATGTCGTACCATCCCTATCAGGTCTACTGTTTCTAGCCAGTTGAACAGTCATTACTTGGGGCCCTTTCCGCACCCGAGACCTCCTGCTGGAATTGTCGACGCCTGGAGAGGTTAACAACTCCCGCACACTTATCTTTGTCCCGGCTTGTCTTCTTTGGCATAAAATCCCGGAAACATGCCTTCCACAGGCTCTCACACTTGGTCTGCCGCACTCACGCCGAAACTTGTGCATCAACTTTGCCGAGGCTGTTCCCAGAAAAGATTTCGCGCTAATGTTCCGGATGTTGAGTTCGTAGAAACGCGCGTCTCCATGTTCCCGAGCGTAGCATCTTGCAGCAAGCGTCTTGCTGTTGCCGGCCGCCGGTAGCCGTCCGCGTAGCCACATCTAACCTTGAGATGACAGTTGCATGGCTGTTTAGGGATCTGATTATGTCTTTCCCTTTGTCTCTTTATCTTTTCTATGTGTTTTTCTTTCTGTCCATGACCGTGGGAGTAATAAGCCAGTTATTGGTGCGCCTTCGTGTGTATGTGTGCGCCTTCGTGTATGTGCGTCCCTCTAGTCTCCCTTGTCCAAGTTCGTAAACCGTAGCAGCGCAGAAACAAATACAATGAATAACCAACCAGCCCAAACCCAAGCTTTGACTGAAGTTTTCGTGGACCAGCATTTTCCCCCTCCGCTGAGCCCTCCGCAACGAAGAAGACGCTACTGCTCCTGCGCGGTAATGGCCTTTGCTGCAGAGTTCCGGGTATCGTAGCGGATAGCGGAGAGCGTTGCAGGACAGTGGCAAGCGATCTACAAAACCTCCCTATTAACGCGTTAGAAAACACCACGGATACCGTGATGTTTTTGGAAAAAAGCCTATGATTTTTTTCATGTTTATATCTTATATTTTGTCTGGATTTTTAATGTTTTGTATGTTTCGTGGTGTGGTCACAAAGAAAAGTCTAATTATCTAGTTCAGTGGTTATCAAATGGGGGTCCGGCCCTCCCAAAGCCGTATTCAGTCAGTTCCGGCAATAAAGTTGTCTTTTCTTAGATTGAGAAAAAAACATTCCGATTTCCGGATGAGTTTTCTCGTGTATTTGTCAAATAAGAGGTCTCCTTCACACTCGCACTTAGTTATATCCATTTATTATACCACTATCATAATTAACCTGTACTTTCCCTCCCCGTACCGCAAACGGGGTCCTCCATCATCTCTGCGGATCCACAAGGGGTCCGCGAAACATCAGTGACTGAGAACCACTGATCTAGTTGATCATTTCTGAGCTACCATTCAGGTACAACTCAGAACTTCTTGTCAGCAAATTTCTTAGGTTCCACCAGCCATTGTATCTGTCTTTATTTTAGGTACAACTAGCCCTTTTATGAAACGAGTCGGTGGATATAACATTGAGCGAGACAGCTATAAAACGTGAAAAAAAAATAATGAAAAAGGAGATATAATTAGGCAATCGAGGTTAACAAACAAAGTATTGACATAGAACTGTGATTTATCGTTCTGTTTTAAAGCGCTGTTTTTATTATATAAATATATGTGCTATAGTCCAGCCCAAGTTTCCAAGCCCAGTTTCTTCAGCCGCACACTCAGCGTGTCTCTAAAGCCGGGGTCCACACTGCTTAATACATCATACCGAAGACAGTCTGCAAACGCGAGTCACCGCGAGGTCCGTGCTTCGAATGCCGCATGGAACTGAGTTCAAGGAGAGACTTGGCACTCGGCATTCGATCCACGGATACTGCGGTGACTCATGTTTGCAGACTGTCTTTTGTACGATGCATGAGCAGTGTGACCCCGGCTTAAGTCCAACTAAGTGCATAACAAACATCAGTTTGAGTTTATGAAAGTGCTTGAGCAACTCCATCCTGACTATAGACGCAACTCTATCTTAATTGTGTCATGCCCATACCACATATATAGCGATTACTGAGCTAAGTATTGGGAGAAATAGAACGTCTCTGTTTGAATCTAAAGGATTCAGCAGCAACCAGACGAATATAGGTACAAAAATAAACGAATACTTTAAACTTATATTACTAGCAGCTGCATTCCACCAATATCATAACATAAAGCTGCACTAAACTGTGGCCAATCGCCTCCTCCTAAAAAAAATAAAAGATTACTACGAATTAGGGCGGAGCTATCGATCTATTAACCTACCGATTAATCGAATAATGGTTTAATCGTGATTAATTTTTTGACTGGTTAATCGGTACATTTTTGACGAACCTAAAGAAATAAATAATCTAAGTTTTCACCGCGCAGACGCGGACGAGTACACCTGTATAAAAGGAAAACTTTAGGTGTTTGCCCTAAAATAAACAGGAACAAGATTCGTAACTTGAGACGGGAGAAGATTGCAACTTGTCCCGCCCACGTCAACTCCTTTGGATGTCCGTTTGCGCAGCAGAGACTATCGTGGACAAGTAATGGATGTCGCCCTTGCGGCTAGGGTGTCAGACGTCCTGTTTGCTGGACAGTCCCGTTTTTTTAGGTCCGCTTTTGCCGTCCCGTCTTTTTGTCCCAATAATGAATCATGTCCCGCTTTCGTAGGAGTGCATAGTTGCGAAATTGGCACTAATCGAGTTGAAGCAAATCTAAAATATGCCTACTCGTTACAAGTATATTTTACAAAAATAACCGTAGGGAACTTTAATATATTTACCCAGAAAGAAAAATTCAGAACTGTTCTTGCCCACAAACACTTTTTCTCTCGCGAAGACGCGTGTATACAGTATATATATATATATATATATATATATATATATATATATATATATATATATATATATATATATATATATATATATATATATATTAAGTTACTGGATATAGCACGCATGTAGAGTCTCGGTTGGCGAAACTGCACTCTTTTTTCGAAAATGCCGAAGAAACGTACACGTGTGTGTTCACCAATGGACCCTTGTCAAGAAAAGCATTGAAAAGAAACTAGAAGAGTAACTCTTCAGGTCTCTGAGAGATGGGTGCAAGTCTTTAAAGAGATGAAAACAGAATGTATGCTGCGCCGAGATTTCCCGGGTCGTGGAACTGGCTCTGTACTTCTCTGGAAGCCCGTCTCCAGTGGAGCGCGTCTTTTCAATTATGAACTCTATGTGACATGCGAGAAGTTTTGCCTTCTTGTCTGAACGATTGCGATCAATGCTACTTGTGCGGTTGAACTTCCCACAAAAGTGCCCAGACTTTTACAACCGAGTCTTGCAGGATAAAGTCCTTCTTAGAAAACTTCCGTCGTCGGCAAATTACGCCCACACCAACGATGGACCCGAAGCACAGGACCTTCCAAATGCGTGCATGCAACTGAAGTGTGAGTGTGGCTGTTTCCTAGGGCTTAGTGCAATATTCGAACGTTATGAAATAAGACAAGTTATTTCATCAAACTTTTCTTCCTAACTCAAGCTTTAGGACGCCCCGCTTCCCCCCCCCCCCCCCTCTTCCCGCCGCCGCGGCTGGGATGTCCCGTTTTCTACCTTGAGGAATATGGTCACCCTACCCTTGCCGGAGAATATTGCCGCGCGCACAACTGGCGAAGTAGGCACCGCGCGCGCGTGGCCTAACGGTTACTGTGCCTGCCTCCACGTGAAAAGCTATAGGGTTTGATTCCTGGGAGCGACGTGTCTTTTGTTTACCCTGCAATTTAGTGTTCTGGTAAATTCGAGAATCCTGGTGCTTGTTCGAGGTCCGAATGTTCTTCGCGTCGAACTTTATGCGCCGACTATTCCAGAAGACCACGCGTGTACAGAAGGGACTTCGCGTGGCAAGCCGGAGTCAGTCTCGCCCCAGCGTACGATCCTGCTGCTACGCCGCCATCGACGCCCGCGACGCTCTACGTTATCTTCTGTTCGCTTTTGTTTTGGACACAAGTTCGCCCCATTAACCGTTTAGTTTCTTCAGTTATCATCGCCTCACCAATTGTCATTCGTCACATTTTGGTGGAGGTGAGCAGGGTCGATGGCGGCCCCGCACCTCAGTGATGAAACCTTCGACGGTGGTAGGCGGGCTCCGCACGAGGACCCCGAAGATGTTTCTTTCACGCCCCGCATTAGGACCCGCAATTTTTTTCTTTGGGGGTGTTTGGGTCGGCGCGGTTCATGAGGCAAAGGACGTCTTCGACGAAGCAGGACGCTCTCATTTGGCCCTTGGTGTCTTGCTTGGAAAGTTCTTCGGCACGCTGTCGTCGCTGCTGGTTGGCGAAGCGACTAGAGTCGCAGCTCAGGCTCTGCAGAATTCTTTCCACGGGACATCGGCGCTTCGTGGTTCCCGAACCACGAAGCGTCGATTTCGTCATGGGAAGAATTCAAGGCCTAGCTGCGACGCACCTTTGCCGACCAGCAGCGACGACAGCGTGCCGAAGAACTTCTCCAAGCAAGACACCAAGAGCCAAATGAGAGCGTCACAGCTTTGTCGAAGACGTCCTCCATCTCCATGAACCGCGCCGACCCAAACGCTCATGAAGAGAAAAGTTGCGGGTCCTAATGCAGGGCGTGAAGGAAAACATCTTCGGGGGTCTCGTGCGAGCCCGCCTACCACCGTCGAAGGTCTCATCACTGAGGCCACCAAGATCGAACCCTGGCTTTTCACGTGGGAGGCAGGCACGGTAACCGTTAGGCCACACGCGCGCTGCCTACTTGGCCAGCTGCGCGCGCGGCATTATCAACGAACCTCTTCGCCTTATGCAGCCCAAGTAATAATTTGTGCGTAAGTGTCTTTGAACGGTTCTTATCTACACATAGAGGTTAATTTTAAATAAAAAAAGCAAAATAAAAAAATTAGTTTTTTTCTTTGTTATGCAGGGGCAATGAAAGAGACCGATTAATATATTAATTAATCGATTAAAATGTGTCAATTAGTCGGGTTAAATGTTTTATTCGACACCCACCCCTACTACGAATGAATATATACTTAATTCAACAGATGTCAATAAACGTAAAGTAATTTAATAGGCCATCCGATTGCTGCTCTTCTCACAATTTGCAATGCGCTGAGCATAGCAGACGCTTTTTATAAAACACGGACGATGAATTAAGCAAAAAAAAGCTTATTTATAGAAACACGATACGAAACAAAAATAAAAGAGCTTTGATACGTTAAAGTCCACGTAACGCAGGTTATTAGGGAGTTTTAGAATAGCGCACGCTAAAGCTTTGCGCACGCAAAGAATAGCGTCGTCGCCACTGCGCATGCTCCGAACGCAAACCAGGTTTTGCGCTTAGCGTGCGCAATTTTAGCGTGCGCTATTTCTCGGAAATAGCGTGCGTACGCAAAGAGTCTTTGCGCTTCTCCAAGGAGGATTCGTGATGACAAGTTGGCTAAAGCCAAGACGAGCAGAGTTAAAAAAATGGCGGCTTGCAGGTTGGCGGCGGCTGCTTTGGCGGCGTCGTGAGTGCGACGTCGGCGGCATCCTCGCGACTGCGATTTTCAATACGGGACGACATTGTACTCGGTTTGGCAACGATCACCGGCAACTTCATGCTTGCGACGCGCGAACATTTCTCGGCGAAGGTACGATGTGCGAAGGTCAGTACACGAGACCTCTCTTGCCGAGGCGACGCAAGCGGACACGACTGGTCAACCGCTCGCGTCGCATTCTCATGTTTAAAATGCTACTCTGGACCGAAAAACTTGTTCTTTTTCTAAAGTTACAGCATTTCGTGTGTGAAATAAAAATTGTTGCTGTATCTTGGTGGCGTTGCAAGCGCGAGATGCTTGGGCTTTTGCGTCGCGACGGAGAAACGCTATTCTAAAACTCCCTTGCGTCGCGCGCGCTAATACAAGCGCTAAATTTAGCGCTAGCGTGCGCTAAAATTGCGTACGTTATTCTAAAACTCCCTATTATGGTAGATATAGTATTTGCTTTACTCTTCTACCATTCGTACAATTTCAAACATGTGCAGTGGTACTAAATTACTTATATATACGCAAAAAACAAGTACCATATTCTCTCCACGAACCAAACGAAAATGCATTAGATATCTGTGCCAAAGACGTACCTGAAATTCGTCCAATCAAAGTACCGGTGCTATTCTTGAAGTGCTTCCCGAAGAAACCGACCGCTCCCGCGCCCAGGCTGTGACCAATAGCATGGACGTCTGAGGCCTTCAGGGAGTCCGGGTACGACTTCATGAGGCCCTGTACGAGCACTGATATTTGTCTTCCCACGAGGGCTGTGTCTCCGGCGCTCTGGATGTAGTTCAGTTGGGAAGCACTTCCTCTCCAGTCCACCAAGATCACGTTGAGGTCTTCCTGCATTTGTTTTTTGTAGTGTGGCTGAGTTATGCTCAAAAGAGCTCTGTTTCTTACGCATATAAACCGACACACGAAAAAAAAAGAAAAACAGAACATAAAGACAAGGTTGGTTTACGGCGCTAGATTTACGATTTTGAAGGGCGCACAAAAGGTTAAGCTTGGTTCGGCTGTAAGAAAACTTAGTCTTAAGAGCGCCTAAGTAAACATGTGCAGTCGTGGACAATGCAAGCTGAAACGACCGAGCGACGGCCGAAAAAAACCGGGGGGGGGGGGGGGGCACTGCCTTGACGCCAGAAGTTTAACTATATAGCTACGACAGATGGCATGCGGACGAGGTGCCATGGTTAGTGCCATGTGACTCAGTCTTCGAAGCCCTTGGATGTGTTAAGAATGGAACCTTCGGCGACCTTCTTCCGAGTTTCAACGCGGCGGAAACGAGTCATGATCTGTCCGGGAACGTCGCCTGCTGGACGGGGCCTACGCGAAACGAGTCTCGACGAGTACGGAACCGGCGCCTACGTGTCTGCGCCTGCGGAGACAGGTCTCAACGCGCCCGTGACGTCAACGGGACGTGTGTGCGTGCGTGCGGCTTGGTGCGCTCCGGAAGGGGAGAGAGGCCGGGCCTAACTGCGGAGACAGGTCTCGACGAGTCCGTGACGTCAACGGGACGTGTGTGCGTGCGTGGGGCTTGGCGCGCTCAGGAAAGGGAGAGAGGCATGACCTAATTGCGGAGGACCATGGCTACGACGCACTTCTGGCTACGACGCGGCGGACTTTGCTACGACGCACTTGACGGCGGGTTGCTGCTGCGCACCTGCTGCCCTGGCGGGGAGTGAGGGAGAAAACGGACCCTATATAAGGCGGAGCGCGAGGCTGCTCAGGAGTTCTCTCGGATTTGACGACTGTATCGCAACCATGTAATTAAACCGTTCGTTACGTTACCAATTCTCCCACCTCCACTGGACCCCTGGGTTCTTCACTTCGGGGAATGGTCGTCGTCACGAGCCAGGAAGCTCCCGGACGTGCGGCATAAACCCCGCCTCTAACAACTGGTTGGCAGCGGTTGGGATCGGACCATGCGACATCGTGCTACATCTGCGGGTGAGCGTTTGGACTTTGCTTTGAGATTCGCCAGGCTTCAGATTATGGGTAATTAATTTTGAACTGCTGGGAATCCTTAGTGTTTGACTCGTGCGCTAGGTTTAGGTACAACCTCGCGACAAGTTTTAGAACAAAGCCAAAGCTAAAGAGCAGCGATCATGGATCTAATGAGGTTACTGAGAACAGATTTATTCTGTTTATGTGAAGAATTGGGTGTGGAGGTGGAGCAAAAGATGAAGAAATCTGAGATCAGTAAAGCGATTTCAGAGAGCGCAGAAGTAGAGGAAATTAAAATTGCGTGGGAACTGCTTCTGAACGCTAAGAGCGAGGCTGCAGCGAGAGAGGAACGAGAACGAGAGCAGGCTGCAGCGAGAGAGGAACGAGAGCGGGAGCAGGCTGCAGCGAGAGAGGAACGAGAAAGAGAACGAGAGCAGGCTGCAGCGAGAGAGGAACGAGAACGAGAGCAGACTGCAGCGAGAGAGGAACGAGAGCGGGAGCAGGCTGCAGCGAGAGAGGAACGAGAAAGAGAACGAGAGCAGGCTGCAGCGAGAGAGGAACGGGAGCAGGCTGCGGCGAGAGAGGAACGAGCGCAGGCTGCGGCGAGAGAGGAACGGGAGCAGACTGCAGCGAGAGAGGAACGAGCAGCGCTAAAAAGGTTAGAGTTAGAGATGGAACAACAGCGATTAAACTCACAGAACAGTAGAGTTGGGACTCCGGTGCGAGCAAGTGAGACCGAGTCGTATCAAATGAAGAAGCTCATGCAGCCGTTTAAAGTTGGGGAAGACGTGGGCCTGTTCTTAGTGAACTTTGAGAGGACATGTGAGAAGTTGAGCTTCGCCCCAGAAACGTGGCCGCAACGGCTTTTGACTTTGTTGCCCTGTGAGGCTGCAGAGGTTGTCGCGCGCCTTAGTGCTGGAGACGCGGACGACTACGACAAGGTGAAGTCCAGCCTTTTGAAACGGTACCGCCTTTCTGCCGAGGCGTTCCGTCAAAGGTTTAGAAACGCATCCAAAAAGAGCAGCGAGGGCTACTCGGAATTCGCTTACGGGCTTAAAACCAATTTGATAGAATGGTTGAAGAGCGAGGAAGTGTACGAAAGCCGAGACAAGGTAGTCGAGTGTGTGTGCCTCGAACAGTTCTTTCGTAGCATTCCGCAGTCAGTCAAGCTCTGGGTGCAGGACAGGGTAGGAGTCGACACTGTCGAAAGGGCCGCTGAGCTAGCCGAAGAGTACGCAACGCGTAGAAAGCTGAGCGGAGAGGAAAGCGAACCCGGCCGGAGCGATCAGCGCAAGACCTTCCGACAGGGAAACGGCTCGCGAGAAAACGGGCCCGAGAAGCCCGAAGCAGGACAAAAGGTCCCAGAAAAGAGCGCAGAACACTCGAACGGAGACGAGGCGCGGAAAAGCCAAACAGGGCAGTTCGAGGCTAGGAAGCCGTTCCTGTGCTACAACTGTCAGGAGCCGGGACACACAGCGGCCAGATGTAAGAAACCGCGGGTTGTGTTCTCGACCGTGACCGGTAGTGACGAGGACCTGGAGCTCCTTCGTCCCTATCTTCACGAGCTCCAGGTAAACGGAAAGCCGTGCAGGGTGCTTCGTGACAGTGCAGCGACGATGGACGTTGTTCATCCGTCGTATGTAACGACATCCGATTTTACTGGAAAGGTAGTTTGGATCAAGCAGCTGCTCGAAAAGCACAGTGTCTGTCTGCCTATGGCGACGGTAAGGATAACTGGCCCGTTCGGAGAGCTAGTGACAGAGGCGGCTGTCTCGCAAACAGTCCCGTTGGAGTATCCTTATTTGTTTTCTAACCGGTCAGAATTCCTGCTGCGCGAGAGGGGTCAACAACTGGGAGAGGGACTAGTTCAGTCAGGTACGAGGTCCAAATCGCGTCAGCTCGCCCCTTTGTTGACGAGTGATCCAGAGCCCGAGGCAGCTGTCGGGGAGCAGGCACTACCACAGTTCGAGGCAGAGAAACGGGATGAGAGGAACCAGATTGTAGAACAGCCTGACCTCGTAGCACTAGAAAGTGTACGCCGTCCCAACGAGCCGGCGAAAAAGGCGGAGGAAGACGGGATCAGTGAAATATCTCTCGTAGCTCCGGCGTCACGTAACTTTGGTCCTCTGCTACGAGCAGACGGAGTGTCTTTGATAGTCGAGCAGAAGAGCGACCCTAGTGTGTCAGGGTTTCGCGGTACAGCTCAGGAGATTGCTAGGACCAATGTGACGGGGCATGAAAAAGGCGGATTGTTTTTTCGGCGCTATAAGGACCGCATTTTCACGTCTAGAAATCACGTGAAAATCGATCACTGCGACTTCAGGGCAAGAAAAAGGAAAGGCAAATTTAACGGCAATGCCGATGGGTTGAGCAGATTTTTCTGGTATCACCAAAAGCGGGAGTGATGATCTCAGAGGTCTCCGTCATCCACGGGAATGAGGATCAAAGTGG
This sequence comes from Ixodes ricinus, assembly GCA_037355805.1. Taxonomy (NCBI): domain Eukaryota; kingdom Metazoa; phylum Arthropoda; class Arachnida; order Ixodida; family Ixodidae; genus Ixodes; species Ixodes ricinus. The sequence goes on from JAZHYW010021643.1 coordinate 102,958, forward strand.
GGGCACTTCGTTAAAACCCCAACAAGACCTCACAAATTGCAAAAAGTTTTTGTCTTTTGTATTTTGTTCATAGTGACCTCTTTGGAAAAATGAGTTGTGTTTTGGCGACAGCGGGTCTCGATACCCGCAATTGTCCTAAGGTTTTAAATTTGTAGTTTTTTTTGCAAATTTTTGTAATCCGTAGTCCAGTCTGGCGGGTCTCTGGCGAATTCCGAGCGTTTGGCTGCTGTGTGGCGTGGTGTTGTGTGGGACGTTTCCGCTAATGCCTCCGTTGTAAGAGGTTTGGGAGTTTGTTTGGTGCTTGCAGCGACTTCTCAAGGCCTACTCCAAGCCCACCTCTTCAGGCCAGCGATTGTACCACCGGCCTTTCGAGGTTTCCCTGGCCCCGGAGGGGCTGTTAAGAATGGAACCTTCGGCGACCTTCTTCCGAGTTTCAACGCGGCGGAAACGAGTCATGATCTGTCCGGGAACGTCGCCTGCTGGACGGGGCCTACGCGAAACGAGTCTCGAGGAGTACGGAACCGGCGCCTACGTGTCTGCGCCTGCGGAGACAGGTCTCGACGCGCCCGTGACGTCAACGGGACGTGTGTGCGTGCGTGCGGCTTGGTGCGCTCCGGAAGGGGAGAGAGGCCGGGCCTAACTGCGGAGACAGGTCTCGACGAGTCCGTGACGTCAACGGGACGTGTGTGCGTGCGTGGGGCTTGGCGCGCTCAGGAAAGGGAGAGAGGCATGACCTAATTGCGGAGGACCATGGCTACGACGCACTTCTGGCTACGACGCGGCGGACTTTGCTACGACGCACTTGACGGCGGGTTGCTGCTGCGCACCTGCTGCCCTGGCGGGGAGTGAGGGAGAAAACGGACCCTATATAAGGCGGAGCGCGAGGCTGCTCAGGAGTTCTCTCGGATTTGACGACTGTATCGCAACCATGTAATTAAACCGTTCGTTACGTTACCAATTCTCCCACCTCCACTGGACCCCTGGGTTCTTCACTTCGGGGAATGGTCGTCGTCACGAGCCAGGAAGCTCCCGGACGTGCGGCATAAACCCCGCCTCTAACAGATGTGAACTGTCTTGACTTGGGTTTACTCTTTGCTACCGCCCCTTGGTCGTCGTCGCTTTTATTATCTAAACGCATGGTATCTTTTCCAGAGAAATTATTTTTTTCCATGTCCGACCGAGATAAAGTGACGACAAATAGAAACAAGCTCAGTAGCAGCACGTGCGCAGTGACGACACGCGCAATTGCGTAGCTCGATCAGGCTCAGTCAGCATGCCACTGCAGTCTCGTCCGCGTGCTGACTCTGCCTACTAGCTCCACTTCTGGCGTTGGGGCAAAGCCACCGGTACCTTTCGGTCGTCACTGGGTCGTGTGAGCTTGGATTGCCCACGACTGTATTTTAATACCCCTCAGGACAACCACACTCTGCGTGCCTAGCACTCCGAAAAGCCTCCGGTGCACTCAGTAGCACCGCATCGACATACACAGAGACCATCTACACGCTAATTTTGAGGATCGGAAGAACTGTCTCTGTACGAGCGAATAGCTTTAAATGGTGAGTAGACAGAAGGAAGGTCTAGAACAAAAATCACTTGTACACCCGTTCATGTTTGAAAATAAAAATGAAAATAAACAGGTGCACCCCTTGCAGCGCTAGTGTCGCCACACATGCGCAATGGGGTATGGGCAAGAAGGGCCATTCATAAGGCCATTGAGATAACATGTCGTCGGCGCCTAGTCAGATTCATTCTCAGACGGATCGGGCAGGCGGGAATTACGTGAAAACCGGTCTTGACAACTCGCCCACCTCTTTTGATGGAACCACATGCAGTCCACTGCGTCATTTTGACGCGAGGCAAGTTTTCTTACTGGATTGTACCAAAATGCCTGGCTTGAATGGCGTCTTTTTTTTTTTTCTTTGAAAGTGTATATTAGGAGTGCACCCGAAGCGCCACCACCACGGCATGACGTAAAGAAGTGGAGTGGTGCATATACAATTAACAGGAGACTATTTTCGAAAAGACTCGACAATCATGAAAGGTTTGATCAATTTGTAAGCGCGGCCCTGCGTATAATTCAGGGCGCAAACACCAATAACCCAAGTCACTTAGCGTCCGATTGTTGTCAGGTGTGGCGCAGCACTATGCGCTTCTGAAGTACTTACTACAAGGGCATGTTATATAGGTCTGTTTTATCTCCTTTCTTTCTTAAAACTTGCTGACTAAAAAACACCAATAACCCAAGTCACTTAGCGTCCGATTGTAGTCAGGTATGGCGCAGCACTATGCGCTTCTGAAGTACTTACTACAAGGGCATGTTATATAGGTCTGTTTTATCTCCTTTCTTTCTTAAAACTTGCTGACTAAAAAGAAAGAAGAAACTAAAGTGCTGATAAGCTTGTCAGCAGTGCTCTGGCATGCACTAACCATCATTAAAAGGTAGTATAATTTCCCCTCCTTTAGAGGCATCAGACATGGCGAGTTAACATGCTGGTTTACATATTTTCAACAGGCGCATCTCTGACGTGTGAAATCCCTGACAAGTATCTTTTGTGCGATCTCTCGAAAGGGTGTGCGTCGGTTCCCCTTGTTGTATCTGTATACACTCTAAGAAATACCTTCGCTTCTGCTTGCCCACGAAACACTGAAAGAGCCAATCTCTGCGATCTACGAAATCAGCTCAGCGAATGATGAGGCGGAACATCTGTTTAGACCTAAAAATTAAGTCTGCGCTGTTGCATTACGCAATGCAAGCATGACGCTTTGCACTGCGCAATGCCACAGCGCAGACTTTATTTTTGGGTCTAACTGGATGTTCCGTCTCATAATTCGCTGAGCTGATTTCGTAGATCGCAGAGATTGGTTCTTTGAGTATTTGTGTGTAAGTAGAAGCGCAGGCATTTCTTAGAGTGTACACACCGCTAAGAGTGTAGTTACGGTCAGCTTATGCACCATCAGCCGTGGTGCGTCCCCAGTATCTTATGACTGGTCAGCAGCCAAAGTGATTGGGTCGTTACCCAATCAGAACGTCAAAAAACGAATCAGAAAGGAAAGTGAGCATAATATGCCATGCCCCGTTTTTATTTAGCTCTCAGTGACTTAAAACAGCGCTTGCTCATGTCCCCTTCTTCCTTGACTGAGTGTTTCCCTAATAAGACGGCGCCAACGCGGTGATTGGATCCCAATTCTAGCCACGCGCTGACGAAACACTGGTATCCAACTCGTGTCCGCACTAGGTTGTAGCCCAGTGAGGAGCGCAAGTTCGTCTGCTTCCTGAGAAGGGGTTGTGGTGACGTCAGAGTCCACCGAGCTCTCATTGGCTCCGACTGGAAGGATAGATGGTAGACCTCGAGCCAGCTACCATTGAGGTCTACCCTTTATCCCTCCATCAAAACCAATCGGAGCTCCGTCTTCTGACGTGAGTGGAACCCCTGCGCAAGGAAGCGGGCAAACGCGCTGCTCCGCATAGTGTCGACGTTTCGAGAGCGCAGCAGAACTGGTCTGTATAGCGGAGTTAGTCCGACTCCGCCGAATATTTCTGAGGGCCCATACCAAGCGAACCAATGAGATTGGTCTCAGAGATAACTAATTGACAATGAAACACACAAAAAACATGCACGTACGAAGTGATACGATACAGTACGACGCGACACGATACGAACTTTATTCTCACTACACGTATGCAGGTGGCGAAAGGGAGGCAATACAGCTCGACGAAGCTCTTGAGCTACCCTTTTTAGCAGCCACGACGGAATATTGGAGTACAGTATTATACATATAGTCAATGACAATTTAAGAAAGGCTCATTATTTTCGGGGTCGTTCTTCGGAGTCGGACAACGCCTCAAGGTCATTAGCTTCAAAGGGGTAGCATATGCGAAGGGCAAGTTCGTCTGCTTCTTTTGCAGGAGTTGCGGTGTCGTCAGAAAGACGCTGAGCTCTGATTGGTTCTCAATGAAGGATAGTGGGTAGACCTCACGGCAGCTTGCTTTGAGGTCTACACACTCTCCTTCAATCAGAGCGAATCAGAGCTCGGCGTCGTTCTGACGTCACCACAACCCCAGCAAAAGAAGCAGACGACTTGTTCTCCGCATAAGATGCACCGGTGGAATGCCAGGCGTCTCTTCAGCCGCATTCGCGCTGCCAATACGTCGTACGAAAGGCAGTCTTTAGACACTGCCTCAGGCGTGTTTCTTCTTGGTGCATAATGGTCACATTGTTCACACACACACTGTCTGCAGAACATGTCCGTAGAACGTGTGAAGCTTCCAAGATGCCGCGGATAACAACGTCATCGTGTCTGTGGCGAACACCGAAATAACCAACATTGTGTTGCGCGCATGTTTGGACAGACGGAAGTTAGTCAGCCTCAATGGGCGTCTGGCGTCCCAGGTGTAGATGAGAAATCTAGCCAGCGCAGTACCACTGCGAGCCTGGGGTCTTTGACGTGTATCACGCGGTAGTGGTATGTCGGGACAGGTTATAACGAAAGTCGGTTATAACGAAATCACCGGCTACAGCGAAGCGATCACGATTTCCCATTCCCTTATGTACTTCGTTAACTGAAGTCGATTATAACGATATAGCGGATATAGCGAACTGATTTCCGATTAACGTTGACTTTGTTATTACCGGTTTCGGCGGTTTCACGTTTCCGTACGCCTTTTGTCTATTTTGAACGATGTACGAGAATGTCAGTGGAATATTTCTAGATAGAAACGTACCTTGGCTTCATCTCCTTCGTTGTGTTGCCTCCCGTTATAGGGTAATGTAATTATACCTCCCAGAATCTGCGCGCGTCAATGAATACGCGTACATTTGTTCGAAATATTGTGCGCAAACTTGACTGTATTTATTGAAGTCAGAAGAGGTAGTTGTAGTACCGCTGAAACTTGGCGAGTTGGCTCTGCATTTGTTTTAATTAAAAACAGCGTGAGGATGGACGAAGGACGAGTATAGATGCACACAGACAGAGCTCGGGTTTGTCCTGTTTTCCCATCGATGTTTTTGAAGCGAGAATGTTGCAGCTGCGCGACAGTGGGTGCAGCTGGGCTCGGCAATGCAGTTCCACGAATTGGGGCGCCTAACTTATGTACGCGAGGTTAATATTTTCTTCGTTTTTTGGCGCGCGTATCTTGATATTTTGATGAAAGAGCTTAGGGAGTAATGTTAATGCGAAGGTGCGTGTTGAAAATGAACGGAAATATAAAATAAATGTAAATGCCTGCGCGTACTTGCAACGTGCTATCGTGGACAGGAGTGGCTATAACGCGAGGGCGGTTGCCGTTCCACCCCGGATGCTCTCTGACAGGAATGTGACATTGTGATTTCTCTCTCAGATTAATTGCTCTCCCGTTTATGATCGCATCGCTACTTGGTCGTCCGCGATACTCCATTTCGTTTTAAAGAACCCCGAAAAGAAAAAAAATTTAAACAGTCTAATCGAGACACGCATGTCAAAAATTAAATTTCGCCCGAAAAGATAATTTGGAGCAGTAGTGACGGCGAGAGATATATTTGAAATTCTGCGTGCAAATTCCATGACGTCATGGAATGGTCATCCGCTCAACGAGATGGTCATACACTCTCTCCACCTCAGCGTGATGGCCAAGCCGATCCACCTCTCCTCCACGCGTCCGAAATGTCGAGAGAGAAAACAAGTGGAAAGGAGTGGACTACCGACTAAATCGCGTCCCCGCCGTCAATATTGCTCTAATTTTTTTTTTCGCGTAAAATTATTTTTTGACACGCGTGTCCTAATTGGATTGTTTAAAAAAAAAGAAAAAAAAAACATTTTTCTTCTCTGGGGCTTTTTAAGTCCGGCAGCAGCCGATGCTATATAGGATCCGAGGGATCCAGCCAGGCAGTGCCAAACGTGCATTGTTTGTAATTATGATCTATGGGCGTCGCCATTTTGCTCTTGGTGTGTACACTGTGCACATCAATGATACTAGATCGAATTCAGTTGACAAGCCTTCTAGAAAGCTTGACGCCCTTTCGTGGCGCGACCTCTCGGTAGCGCTGGATATGCTATCAGCCGCCCTTTATAGACAAAAGCGCCGATACCGGTGGAACGTTCGATACATATTGCCTGTCCTGGAAGGTGATTTTATATTGTTTCTTTTTTTTTGGTAAACATTAAGCTTGCCGAAAAGTTTACACAAAAAGAGCGTCATTCAAAAACGGTTCGCTTATAATACTTCATTTTATAAGACCTGGCGCAGCCGACGCTACGAGGTAATGGTACCAATCAAGGAGCGTAAAAAGCGCAAATCACTATAGGTCGTTTCTGTTCATGATTGGTTCAGTGATGATAGAACACGTACAGAAACATAACAAACACCATGACAGTGCGCTTTTACGCTGTCTGATTGGTCTCATCAGCTCATGGCGTCGGCTGATAAGAACGCTATTCACCTGTACCTGAATTTGCGTACAGGCAACAGAAAAGAATCCTTTTGAAACGCCGCTCTTTAGTGGAGCTTGCCGATAAATCTATAATCACGTTGGTTGCAGATCGTCTGAGAGTCGAGGATTTGCAAAGGCGCACCCACAGTTGCTAGTCTGGTGCGTGACAAAGCATTTTCAAATCCGCAGTGATAAGGCCACCCTTCAAAGCAGGGGCCGTTGAAAAGAGGGTGAGGGAAAATTAAGCCTGACCGCAGCCGAGGCTAGGATCCGATGCAGCCAATCAAGCAGAGACAATATTTCATAGTCGTCTTTGTGCGGTTGCCTCCAGCGACTAAAACAATCACGCGCGGTGAATGTATCGCGATCCTGCGCTTTAACGCGAAAGCCTTACTTGTCCTATTACGAGAAAAAGCGGCGGCGGCGGCGGCGTTGTGCCCGAAAGACGGCCATAAATATACGTCATCAAGCCCGCGCCGCTCAAGGTCAGAGTGGACGCGCGTCAGAAATAAAACATAAAGAAAACTATAGCAACGCAGATGCTTCCTCACGGAAGCCGTGGAGCCGGCGGGGGCGCCGCGCCTGCGCAGTGGGGGAGCGTGATGATACTTCCGGAGCGCCGTGTGAAAAAGGAAGACGTGACGTGCTGCTTGTAGGAATGCGCTCTGTGTAGGAATGCTTTTGCATTCCTACACGAATTTTTTCTATGCGTGATTGGTTTAGCCGGTGAGAGAGAAGCGCACAAAGAAGACGAGTCACGTAACAATGCACTTTTTTGTTGCTTCATTAACTATTGGATCGTAAGGTTGCCTGCTGTCGAACTTTAAGTAACACGGAGCATGGAAGTACTAAAAGAAGGTGATTAACCTTATCAAGGAGGGCGTCCTTGGTTTCTGGAACATACGCTGTGCTGGAATTCTCCAGCCATCCGTGCACCACTATGACGAGGGGTCTCCGAGTGGCGAACTGAGTCAGCGTCGTGTTTGTGGATCCCGGTTTGTAGTCCAAAGTCACCGGCGTCTGGAGGTTACTTCGGGAATACAAAAGCAGTGCCGTCTTCACTTTGTCCGGGTCATCCGGAAGACAAGTCGGGAGAGTCAGTCCGTCGTCGGACGTGAAACAGCCAACGTAAGCGTAGCAGACGTAATCGCCGCTGCTGTCCACTATCTGAAACGAGAGTTGGGACGCATCTTTGTTTAACCATTTGTTTCTTGCACCTTCTCATAAATGCACGTGGTGGCGTTTCCCAGTGGTGTGCACTAAAAGCACCAACTATTGTTTGTATTCCAGCAAATGGCGAGGTTTAGAATACGACTAGATCTGAAAACTGCGATGTGCGCAAGCACGATGGGCAAGTGAAACGTCATCCGCATTGTCCCGGCGAGTATCGAATGTTTCGCCCTAACCGTATTTTAAGCTTCGCCATGCGCCTTTTGCTGGCAAATGGCGAATGGCGATCCTGGTATTGGTTGCCGTGATTCGTGGCCTCGTATTCTGAAGGAAAGTTGGCTCACAGTCTTTTGTTAGAGTGCAGCGTGCAGTATCAATGGCAAAATGGGGAATCTGCTGTTTTGCCAAGATTAAATAATCAGAGCGTTGCCGCTCGTTCTTCTTACGGGTTGTGCTTCTTTATATGTGGGTCTTCTCACCTCAATTTAGGCACTGTGTTAGGGTAGAATTTTTTAATTTTGACCAAACAGATATATATTTGCGAGTGCTCTTGTTATTGCATTAAAGTTATTGAGGTATTACAAATTTTGACTTAACCTGCATAAAATCAGGGATATTAATTACAGATATAAGTGACCATCTGGGCGTGTTCATGTGCATAAAAAAAGAAATAGCTAAAACTAAAAAGAAGCGGTTTGGTGCACCTTTTCAAAATATTACAGCGAATAGCCTTTCTGAATTCAGAAATAAACTTTTGGAGATGGACTGGAGCCAGGTCTATGAGGAAGTAGACGGGAACGAAGCCTATAACGTGTTCTTGAACAAAATTAAGGAAATATACAAAACGTGCTTTCCCTATAAATCTATTAAATTGTCAAAAAGAAATCGTAAACCATGGATAACCCCAGAACTTTTGTTTAAAATTAATAGGAAAAATGTTTTGTACAAGATATTCGTAAACACTAAGGACCCTGAACATCTTAAAGCATTTAAATCATACCGTAACATACTTACAAGGGAATTAAGAAATGCTAGAGCGAAGTACTTTAATAACTACTTTGTGTCCACAGTAATGCGAACAGACGTCACGTGGAAAAAGCTTAACAGTGTCCTGAATCGTTCGCATGAAATAAAGCAAATTGAGAAAATCCGCCTGTATAATGTAGAACTTACAGAAACATTACTAGCAAATGCTTTTAATGACCACTTCGTAAATTTGGCAAAAGGTAATTCAGGCGGAAACGCTTGCGAGTATATTGAACGTAAAAATGAAAGTACGATCTTTCTTGAGCCAGTTTTGAATATGGAGGTGATACACACATTTTTGTCTTTTAAAAATAGTACAAGCTGTGACGCTGATGATTTGCAGATAGGTCCGATAAAACATGTAATATATATCATATCACCCTGTCTGACATTCATTTTTAATCTCTGTTTGCAGCTCAGGGTGTTTCCAAAAATATGCAGATAGCTAAGGTCAGCGTATTGTATAAAAAGGGTGACAAGAACGACATGGCAAACTACAGGCCTATTTCTATCTTACCGGTGTTTTCGAAAGGCTTTGAAAAAATATTGCTTTCACGCATGGTGAAGTTTTCAGATAAGCACAGTATAATCAATCATTCGCAGTTTGGTTTCCGTAAAGGCCGGTCTACCGAGCTTGCTTTTTTAGAGCAAAAAGAATATATCTTGGGAAACTTTGAGCAGAAAGAAATGACCCTTGGAATATTTATTGATTTTAGTAAAGCGTTTGATCATCTTATTCATTATCTGTTAATAAAAAAAACTAGAAACATGAACAAAATGTAAGGGCGCAAACGAGCTGGTGTACATTGCACATGGTTGAAAAAACCCCGAGACTGCGGGTAAACGACACAACACTAAAAAGTGCTGTGTCGTTTATCCGCAGTCTCGGAGTTTTTTCAACCATGTAGAAACATATGGTTTTCGTGGACAGGTATCAACATTTATTGCGTCATATCTTTCACATCGTAAGCAATACGTCCATATAAGTGGCTATTCTTCTCATATAAAACCAATTGAATCTGGAGTTCCCCAAGGAAGTATTCTAGGACCTTTTTTGTTTAATTTATATGTCAATGATATCGTGAACTTAAATAAAAATATCAAATATGTAATCTACGCGGACGATACTACTTTACTATTTGCAGGTAATAACTGTAATGAACTAATAAATAGCGCAAATGAAACTCTTAAAGACCTTGTTAAGTGGTGTAGCTGTAATGCTCTAAAAATCAATGAAAATAAAACAAAAGCGGTTTTATTTCACCCAAAAAACAAGAATGTTACTTTTCCTTGTGATATCGTTTTAAATTTGACTAAAATTGAAGTCCTTACTAGCTTTAAGACTCTTGGTGTTGTATTCACGGATCAAATGCGATGGGACGATCATATTAATTATATTTTGCTTAAACTATCACGTGTTGTTGGCTTGATGTATCGACACCGCCATCTTTTGCCAAGAAGTGTCAAACTTTTAATTTATAACTCTTTATTTTTCTCTCATATAAACTACTGCCACCTAGTTTGGGGTAATAGTACAAGTACAAACTTAAATAAGCTACTTCTGTTGCAGAAAAAAATGCTAAGAAACATTTCCAATGTTCCATACGACCACCCTAGTGAACCCTTATTCAAAAGTTTAAAATTGATTAATGTTAATAGTATATATAAATATCGTTTGTGTGTGTGCTATAAATCTGAAGTACAAAAAAATTATCTTAACCTGATTGACCTGGCTTCTCTAGTTCCAAAAGTGCCAACTTACCCCACTCGGAGTTTGCAAAATTGGAAGTTACCCAATATTAGAACGACCTATGCTGAGCAAATGTTATCTTATACGCTTCCAAACCTACTTAATTTTCTTAGCATCAAAAATATTGATCCTATGAAGTTATCGAGAAAAGATATTCGAGAATTTTTTTCCAGTGTGGTTTTTTAGTAGTACTTTCCAGAGCTTTGAGATGTATAATACTTCGTGTTTTTGGTGTTTATTTCTAAATGTATAAATGTATGACAATTTCTGTGTATGTTTCCTCTTAATGTATTTATGCTAAGTATCATGTATTACATAAATATATAGTTAAATAGAACTCTAGAATGTATGCTCCCTGTTACTAAGAAAAACGTTAATATCGCCGCCTGATTAATTTTTGAATGTCATTGCGTCTTGTTTATTTTTTTCTTGTGCCACTGCTGTTTGTGTGAGAGGGGGCCGGGGACTCGTCAAGCTGCATGACGCAGCTTTTTTCCTCGGTCTCCCTCCATCATTTGTTTGATGGAAAAATAAACATTATTATTATTATTATAAGTTAGGAAAAGGGAAAGACAGCTGGCGAAAAATTGGGGCAGGAGCGGGAATCAAACTCGCTACTTTCGCCTATCCGGGGCGACGCCTTAACCTTGCAAGCTGAAATGAAGTGCCGCGTCACTGCCGCAGCTCGGAACTAGCATGGGTCTTATATCAGCAACGGCTGTCGCCTACCCAGTTAAGCGAATTCGAAGCTAACAGTGCACAGAGAGCCGATCAAACATTGAGTCGGCTGAAACCAGTGGCCAAGATGGTCCAACCGGTTAAGGCGTCGCCCCGGATAGAGCTAGAGTTCGATCCCACTCCTTCCCCAATATTTCGACAGCTATCTTTACGTTTACGTTTCCCTAACTTTAATTCAATAAATTCAATATTCACTTTCTTCCCTCTTCGTTTACAATATTACAAGTGCTGCACTTTTTAATCTTCATTCATTTCCATTGTATCTAGATGGCGTAGGCAGCATCGTCGGAAGGTGTAGCCGACCAGCGAAAGAAGGCAGACGCCACGCGAACGAAATATCTCGGCAGCAAAACGCCGTCGTTATGAAACCGCATTGTTTTTTTGTTTTGTTTTCTAAGTTCAACTTTTGTTTTTATTGTCTGCAATTATTCCTAAAACAATAGGTACATTACAAGAAGATTGACTTTATTTTAGTAAATCACAGTCGCCGCAAGCAGTATAAATAAGGAGGTAGCGCCATCTATCAATGCGAGCGCCAAATGCTCACCGCAACTCTAATTGGTCGGCTGCGTCGCCGCCCGCCGTTGACCCTGGCAAATGTTTTGGCCCTATTTCTTTTTTTTTTTTTACAGAAAGGGAGCTATCTTTTTTATTTGACAAGAAAAAAAAACGAACCAAGTTTAGATTGCTTCGTGCAGGCGTCGATTTTTACGGTCTATTTTAGATGGAGCATGGTGACTTCAGACACCGTGTACATATATATATATATATATATACTATATATATACAACGCGCATGGTGGCGGAGGGCCGAAGGCATGGGTATATAGCTGAGAAGAAAAGAAAACCCTTGGTGAAAACAGCAACAACGCACGGTTTATTCTTCGACGTTTCGGCCTGAGTTTTGTTTTAATTCGTACAAATTTATTACAAAACATTCCTAAAAGATGCACTTAATACGGTTTGTGCACGTGAGTTATACGACCAGGGGACATTATGTGGGTGGCTAATCTTTGCGATAAGTCGGATAATTAATTAAAATTTGTTAATTAACTTTTCATTAGTGAAAATAGGCATATGGTTCCAATAAGACCATTTGCTGTCTTACCCAAGCATCAAGGAGAATGCAGGGATTGGTGTTCCACGCGCCACACGCGCACGCCTTTCTTGTATAAAAGATTCGAAGTAAATAACCAAAAGAAAGCATTGACGAACGCGCGTGCAAGATGCCATTTGTTTTATGTTTTTGCTTTAGAAACTTTACTACTGCTGAGGCCAGCACGTGCGGCGCGTGGAACACCAATCCCTGCATTTTCCTTGATGCTTGGGTAAGACAGCAATAGGTCTATTAGAAACTTAGAGAGTGTTATCGAAAATCACTAAATCAACTCTTTTAGAACGGCTTGAAGCTCGTGAGAACTCATGAGCGCACCAAAGTTACCACTCGTGAAGCAGGCGCAAAGCTAGCAGCGGCAGAACGAGGATGATTAGATTATCATCACATTTCGCACCAGCTAGCGTTGAGCCTGCTCCACAAGTGGTAACTTTGGCGCGCCCCCGAATTTCCCACGAGCTTCAAGTCGTTCTAAAAAGAGCTGTTTTAATGGTTTTTAATGACGCTCATTAAGTTTCTATTTGGAACCATATGTCTATTTATACCAACTAAAAAGTTAATTAACGAATTTTAATTATTAGCCGACTTATCGCGAAGATTAGCCCTCACATAATGTCCCCCTGGCTTGTAGCTCCCCTGCACAAACCGCCTTCTTAAAAAACAAAATCTGTAAAGCCTAAAAAAACACTTTGTGTACATAAAACACCTCAATGGCGTATGTCAATATGCATTGCTGGAAATAATTTCATTACCAATCAAACACCAGCATATGCTAATGGTGTCGAATGAAAAGTAGGGCACAATAATTATATTATTTATGAGCGCAACGGCCATTGAGAAGTTGCGGCAAGATTAAAACAATCACGTTGAAGCAAATACATATCTTGCGTAGTCCTTGCTAAGACGCACCTGTGCCATTAAGCATTCTAAAGAAGTTCACAAGATTCTAGAAGATAAAAATGATAAATCATGAATGATAGTATTGTGGACTGTTAAAATTCTGTGTAAAAAATTACACCTATATCGTTTCTCTTTTCACCCCGCTTACGTCTCGATTTGGTTGATGTAAGATTGCTCACCTTCCGTGATGTAGATAAATGCTTTTTCTTTACTTCTTAGACGAAACGGTTAGCTAGTTTTTACTACTTATTGGTAGGTCAATGCTCTCCGGGTGGCCTATGTTGTGCGTGAATATTTCACTCCGATTCCTTTAATTGTACTTCGAAATCCAGCGCCTAACGACGGCATGAACGCAAACGAAATTATGTAGAAAGCGAAAACAGAAACGTTCCCTCCACTGTATTTCAGGTACAATCTCAGAAACGATAGGGGTATATGTGTTTTTCATAGCTTTTCTCTTGAGGCTTTCTAGATTACAGCGTGGCCTAAATTGATTGCGCCTTCTAAAAATATTGTTTAAATCGCGTAAAACATTGCACTTGACCGAGAGCTGTTTTTTTGTTTGTTTGTTTGTTGTCTTTTTTGCTTTTTTTTATTTTAACATTTAGTTCTTTCAGAATGCCAAAACCGTTTTTTTTGTTTTTCTGCTGAGATTGAAAATATCATATAAATTTGGACCCGCGTGATGTAGTGATTGGCACACTGTATATAGGGTGCTCCAAGTCACCAGGCTCGATCTAAAATGGACCGTAAAAATCGACGCCTGCACGTAGCAGTCTAAACTTTTCATCAAAGAGGTGTTTCACAGGTCGGTTTTGTCATGTAAAATTACAAGCGTAGCTGCCTTTCCTGTAAAAAATAGGACCAAGAACTTGTCAGGGTCAGCGGCGGGCGGCGACGCAGACGACCAAGTTGAGTTACGGGGCGCGTCTGGCGCTCGTGTTGAAAGATGGCGCTACCTTCTTAACGTGGTTCATTAGAATGAACATAATCTTTTTCTATGTACCTTGGTTAAAAATAAATGCAAACAAGAAAAGTCAAACTTCCATTTAAAAAAAGAAGGAAAACACGGTAGCACGACGGTGTTCTTGCTGCAGACGGATTTCTTTTGCGTGTCGTCTGCTTTCTTTCGCTGGTGGGCTAAACCTTCCGACACTGCTCCCGACGTCATCTATCAATACGAACGTCAAGCGCGCCCCGCAACTCGACTTAAGGCTGTTTCACATGCTGCGATTCTCGTCCGAAATCTGATGCGATTTCCAGTAAATGTGTGATTAAAATCGCAGTCGCCTGTTGCAGCGGCTCTGCGACTGGTTTCCACCAAGTTGGTTTATTGTCGCAGAGTCGGTGCGATCGGTTTCTCGTCAACCAGCCATTCATTAAATCCAGCTTTTATCCGCGATAGCTGCGTATTCGAAAACGAATTTAGGCGCTTAAAAGCTTTTGGTTTAATGCTTAATTATTAGAAATTTCTAGTTACATATTGTATTCGTGAAACATTCGTGTTTTTTAGGACGTTCTTGTTGCATTTTAGGCAAAGTCAAACGCGTCACGTCCGTGTCCGAAGAGCCGGCCGCGCCGACAGACATCACGCGGTTGTTGGAGCGTGTGAAACCAAATATTGCGATCGCATCTAGCTGCGTCGGCCGTCGCACCGATTTTTTCGCACAGTCGCTGCATGTGAAACAGCGCCTTTACTAGAAAAGGAGCTACGCTTTGTAATTTTACAAGCAAAAACCTACCTTTGAAATACACCTTTGACGAAAAGTTTAGATTAGTACGAGCATTCGTCGATTTTTACGATTCATTTTAGATCGAACCTGGTGACCTGGGACACCCTGTATATTAAGCCTGATGAAATGTCCTTCACAAAACCACTTGCATTCATGGTCGCCATATTAGATCACATAATGTAAAGACGGACAAGTCTTAAGATAGGAAGCGTATACGTACTTTTGCGAGTTTATAGAATAGCCTACGAAAAGCTTCGTGTACGCAAAGAAATGGCGTCATCGCCACTGCGCATCCGCAGAACCCAACCGCGTTTCTGAATGGCGGCGATGCTATTTATTTGCGTGAGAAATTCTTTTGCGTAAGGTATTTTCGACCTCACCATTATGTATATGTGTAAGATCGCTCGAGAACTAACCTTGGGGAAAATGGTGTCCCAGAAATTTCCTGGAAGCACACCCTCGAGCAGCTCTAGAAACGCTCCGAGGAACCGTGTGATGCTCCCTACGACAGTTATTTTTGACTGAGAGCTTGTTTCTGGGTCCTGTAATTAATAGAAATAAACGTATAAATAAGTTGAATGCTGAGTGCTGAAAAACTGTTTTATAAAATGACTCATTAGGATTTGTAAATTTGAAAGTCTCATGTTGACCCCTATAAATTATGCAATGAGCACAAACATCCTTCCAACTTTTTTTTTCTTCACTCCCACTGATTCAATAATACATACTTTCCTGAATTCAACCGGATAATATTTCGGCACTGATTTTAGCGTAAATATAGACATTGTTTTTTTTCTTTTTTTATTGTTGCCACATTTTTGCGCGCGGGCAGAAGAACAATTGCTATCTGGTTCAATACTTCCTCGAAAGAATACATCGCAGTTGCGCCATTTATTAATATTAATATTTCGTGAACATGATTAATTTTCACCCTCCTGTGGATCTTACTCTCAGTATATAATACAGTCAGGTTACCCAAACTCGGTCACTGAGCAGACTGAATTTCTGCTTAACCACCTCGGAGGTTCTGGGGCAAAGCGCCGGCCTACGGATTGCAGTTGGCGGGTTCGAATTTCGAAAGAATCACAGGTGGCCACAGTATTTATCCAGTACTCGGCTGGGGCGTCCCTGGTGCTGTTCTCTAACTCGACATGTAAAAAAAAAAACGTAATTTTTTATATTTTTTAGTTTTTGATTTACTATTCCGTTTCGATCGTAAACAAACGGGGTCCAAGCTCGTTTAGTTTGATTCGATGGACGATTGGGGCAGGTAGTTGCAAAGTTGAAATAAGCGTGGAACATGATATTAAAAATTCTGAAGAATAATATAGAATATGCTTTAGTACTTGTTTCACTTACATAATTTTATAACCATATCAGTTGAACTTTGCTTGCTTCATTCCAGTTAATTAAATTAAACGTTTTGTTATGCGTAGGGTGACGACGGAGCTTTGTCATGTCTAGCGATTCCAAAATAACTTTTATATTGTTTCACACACTTTTCTCAAGTACAAAAAGAAGAAAAAAGGTAACTATATTGGTTTTATGGTTTACTAGTTTGTTTTGTATAAATTCAATATTATACTGACGGTGTAATTTCGAATAAAATTATATTTACATAAGCATTAATATAAATGTTTACGCAAGAAATATGATAACCCACTTTTCCCAGGTCACAAATAAATAATAGACCTATATTAGAAATTTCAGCATTTATTTTATTGTCAACTGAGACATTTCTAGACTGTGAACACATCACACGGGAGCGCAAACAAAAGAAGTCTGCCAATCGGTAGCAAGCTTCTCCGCATACCTTCATGATAGTATGCAAGCAGTAATCTTTTTTTGCTGTTAATGTTACGTGAATTGAACTAATCTGCACCCTCTTATAATTGTTACTTTCAGTCTATGACATAGTACGGGCACACATACAGGATACTCAGCAGGCTGAGCCGCCCACAGTTTCGATCAAAAATTAACATGGTCCAAGCTGTTTTTATTTCACGCGATCGACAGCTGTGTCAGGTGGTCGAAGGGTTTGTATAAACGGGCTACGTGACTTCGAAGAGTCGAAGGTAAATACCGAAGCCAAGCTACAAACGGGTTCAATTTACATAATTTTTCTATGTGTTTACTTTGCTTACGACTTATATTTGAATGATCAGTGAACGCCTATAACTCATAACTACCCAGCGAAGTATTTGGAGACTTAGGGGAGGGGGAAAGGGGGGGAGGGAAGGACTAGGCGGAGATGAAGAAGAAAAGGACTCACCCCTTTTCTTATGATTCCGACGTATTAAAAAAGCAATCACCCTCCCCCTGCCTTCCACTTCGACGTAGATACCTCATACATCGCCTGCAAAGTTGGTTTTAGTATCTTTTAACTAAGCTCTCAGCATATTCGTCTTTATTATGACTGGTGAATATAATTACCAAGAAAATTATTATCAACAAGAATGTATTAAATATTTTCTCTCGTAGCGTGTAGAACTTACGTCTGACTGCGAGCCGACAGACTCCGCCATGCGGGCCAAAGTTATATCAATGAACAGTCCCGTCAGAAGGGGCAGAACTTGAAAAATAAAATGAACATAAATTGTACATTCAATCTGTAGACTAAAGTCTGTTTTAGGGTGATAAACTACAAGATAAAGTCAGAAGGATTTAAAAAAATAGTACTCACGGATTAAACAATGGAAGAGCTTCATTGTAATCTCTGGCAACAATAAAATAAAAAATACGGTCTGTTAAAAATGAGAGATGAGGTCAGGGCCGGAAAATGTGAAATGGTGTATCAGAAACCTATATTCTCTAAAACTCTTACACAAGACAACGAAGGAACAGAGGTGTTTATAAACACTTTACGACGAGGTCAATGCAAGCTTGCATTTAGACTGAAGTCACAATCCGGCGTGCATCAACCCATAAGAACACCCTGTCATAGATTCGCAAGCAAATAATTAAAACCGTAGCGCCTGCTCCGGTCCTGTCAGCCTGACTTGGAAGAGGACACCGCGTGCATCTCGACACGTAATATTTGAAAACAAGCGTTCAAAGTGAGCTAATCTGACATTTTTGCTATTATTTCTAGTTTCCACATCACCAGAGTATATACTCTAAAAAAAAGTACGCGAATTCACTTTCTTGCAGAATCAAGTCGAAAAACAGAAAGACCCCAGCGAACCACAAAACTCGACATATAACTAAATCTAGAAAAAAAAAAAGAAACGACATGCACAAGGGCAATGAGATTGTGAACCTATACTTCGTAATTAGCAGGAATCCTTGCCGTAACTAACCGGATTGTGTTCTGCCAAAAAAAAAATCTACCGACCTTTTATTGGCGTAGGTAAAACATTAGGTTCAGTTGATTTGAAATTGTAAGGTGATACGATTGATGTGCCGTCAAGTTTCTCTCCTTAATCGAGAGCTAGGTTTTGAGTCACGACCCTCAAATCTCTTGCCTCCAACTGTACACGTGAGTCTCCTGGCGAAGATTCTCGTTGAAGTGAATGGAAGTCACGTGACATAATCGGATGAATGGGAAGAGGACAGACTATAGTCCCCTGACAAAGTGCGTCATCTTTTACAACTAACTGCAGCCAACAAGCTTCACCATGCTTGTTGCTCCCGTACTCCACCGTTTTTGTTGTTGAACGTGCAGAGAAATGTTTCTACTTAACAAATAGAAAGTGCGCTCATTCACCTGTAAATTTAAAAAAAATGCAGATTCATCTTTCACGTGAACTTAAAATAATGCAGCGAATGGCACGTGGACTTTCAAGATGACGCGTCACCGCTACATTTTGTCTCACAATGAACAATAGCGGAACGGCAGCATCCTTATCAATAAAAATGTAAGAAATGAGGATTTTGAAATTAAGAAATAAAACTAAAAACAACGTCAAAAAAATTTCTTTTAATTTTACCTTAATTGATAGGTTTCCACAAAAAGTAAATAGGTGCACGTTTTTTTCTAGTATGGGCCTTGCCAATCCGAAACTATTCACGAGATACATTTTTTATGCATTCAACATACCAGCGCCTGCCACAATAAAATTTTAAAGGTGGTAAGTATACTCAATATAAAATTATTAAAATAATAATGATAATAATAAGCGTACTCATAAATGGAAGGTACCAAAAAGTGAACGACAGCGTGTTTCGTCGGGCAGATTTTAACCTACCTCGATCGAACAACAGAGGTCCTTGAATCCTGTGCTTCCGTCGTTGGTATGGGCCGGGATGAAACTGCGGGCTTCTGTAAGCGGCGATGGGTTCGAGGCTTTGTCGGAAAGATACATGCCATCTGTTTCTGCTGCACAACCAACAATGACAATATTAGAGAGAAAACATTAAGACCAGTCAACCTCATATATTTCATTTTCTTTTTCTCTTTTTTTCTGGAGATTAATGTGTTTGAAAAACGAGCGCAAGTGCTCTGGATTTTTTGTTTTGCTCTACTCACTAGCCTATTACTCAACAGCTTTGAAGCTTTTATTATTTTCTATTGCTGTTTGGTGCTTAATAAAAACTCAATCACTCACACTAAAAAAAGGAAAAAAGAAACAGTTTTTTCTCAAATACAGCTTTCCGCACTCTAGAGTAGTAACACGTTACTAGCACACGCGTTACAGTAACTTCGTTAACGTCTAAACAGTAAAACGTGCTAATTCATAATCAAAAAGTAACGTAAAAGTAAGGTGCGTTACTTTTCATCGGTAACAGTAACGGGTTCCTTTTATTTTGAGGTAACGTAGGACGACAACGTGTATCCTTTATTTACGAGTAACGAGTAACGTATTTCGTTGCTTTTTTTCGGTAACGCCTACAACACTGCCTGCATCGCATGTCGCTCCTCCTCTTAACTTTAAACACAAAATTCCAGTAATAGTATGTTTAAAAAAATCACTCTTTTTTTTATTTTTTTAAAGAGGATGTTTAGACAGTAAAAGGTTATTCTGCCTCAGAGTGGCGCGAGGATTTCCGCCGTAGATGAGAAATTTTGCCAGTGGAGTACGATCGCTAGCCTGGAGTCTATAGGGAGTATTCACTGGCCGTCATAGGTGAGCTCGCTGCTGCTTTCTGACCACAGGGGAAGAGAGGAGGGGAAAGATGCTTTGGTACAAATTTTGAGTGGCAAGTTAATCTTCTATAATCTTCTAGAGGAGAATAGCGACGTTTGAAGAAGCCTGGGACCTACAAAGGAGAGTCCCGGTGATAAGAGGATTTCGCTTCCCTTCTTCTCTTGCGGTTGCCCGAGAGCTGACGGGAAACTCTTCCCGGGCATGCGCTGTGAGCAGTTACCTCAAATATGGCGCCCAGGGCGTTTTCGTTGACCGCGTTCTCCCCTCCGCTAAGCCCTCCGCAACGAAGAAGCCACTACCGCGCCTGCGCGCCGATGGCCTTGGCTGTAGGAACCCGGATCTCGTAGCGGGTTGCGGAGAGCGTTGCGGGACAGCGGAAACGATCTACGAAAACTCCCTTTAACGTGCATCATGCTGTAGTGATTACACGAACGCGTGACGGTACGATACTCATTCAGTTCAAAACGGGCAGGGAGGGGATCCAACCCGGGATCCCTCGGTTCTGCAGCCCGAGCTTCCGTGAGCACCGCCGGCTCGTGGACTGAGGCTCGCCAACAAAATTGACTTTAACCTCTCCAGACACGTTTCGACTGCGTTATTAAATCTGGATTCCTCCGTTTCCGCACTCGCAAAAAAGAAGAAAACCTCTTGATCTTTAATCTTAGCACTGAATTCCCAACGGTTTAAACGATAGATTAATTTTCGGCTACTAGCACTTCGGCCGTCTTTGACATATGCCTTTTTCTTTTATCTTGCTCCCTAACCTTCCCTTTTTGTTTGGCCTTGGAGTTTACGGTATCTCCTTCCGAACTTCGTCTCTCCCTCCGGTTGTTCGCTCTGGCTGTTCACTTTTCTCGTTGCTCTGACTCATGGGTAACACCTGTCCATAATCGCAAGCACCCACCGTGGCACACACATGGGGTGAAGGAGACGTAGGGGCGAGTGTGCTTTCTTTCCCGAGGAGTTCCCGAAAAGGGGGGGGGCGGAATATCCGGGAGGATGGGGATGGAGGGGGGCTCGGTTTTTCTGTAGTCGAAGCCTTTGAGGCCGAAATTTGCGAGGTTGCGTTCTTTGAGGCTCAAAGTCTTTCTTTGAGGCCGAAATTTCCCGGGGAGGGGGGGGCGGGGGCGAAAGGGGGGGGGGAGGGGGGAGGGCCCCGATTGTTTTTGTAGTCGGTGCCTACGGGCTGTACCTAAGCAAACCAACAAATAAAGCCTGATAGAAACGTGGCAGCGCCTGCACTGACGCGCCCCACGTAGTGCCGGTAATGAACCGGGGTGGGCAATGAAACTGACAAGCTTCCGTTTTAGGTAATTAATATTAGTGCTCTATCAATATTCACGACAAGACATATGTGGCTTTTGACGTGTGGAAGTTTCTGCTTAAAATTCGAAGTGGGTAAGGGTCCATGTTCCTTCGAATAAATGCAATGGCAGCAGATTTGGCAGCGGAGGTTTCAAGGCCACGGACGCAAACTTATCAGTGAAGTTTCTTTAAAGCTAATTATACTATGGCTTCAGCTTGTACGCGGGTAGAGCCGGAAGCCCATGTGCAGATATCGTCTGCGTATAAGGATGCATTTACATTTGGTGGCAACGACTGCACAAGCCTGATCAGCGTGAAAGTAAATAAGGCCTTCCTTAGGCCACCCTCCCTTAGGTATACCCCGAGAAATGAAATGGTTCGACGTGTCTCCACCTTGTCCGGTCATGTAAATTGTACGATCTGAAAGATAATTTTTGATCCACTTGATTGTATGCTTCCGTGGGCAGCCGGAGAGGAGGAGGATGGGGACAGGAAGGAGGAGGAGGAGGGTGGAGGAGATGAGAAGAAGGGGAAGAGGAGGGGAGGAGGGGAGATGCCAGCTACCCGTTGTGCAGGCAAGTGATATCACCATTCATAAATCACAAGGAGGCATGGTATGAAAACGTGGTGTACTCCTTATCCAAGTGGCCATCTACATGGGCACGGGTCTGTGCTGTACCCATCGGTCTCTGTGGCCCATCAGACAAAGTTGGTAAATTGTGTGCCGCCAAAGTCGACAACGGCTTGCTCATAGTAGTTCTGTCCCTCTCGCCTACAACACTCACCGAATATTTGGTGCAAGACAAAGAAGACCTTCATACCAGTCATGCAGGAAAACATCCCATTGGCCCCGAGGGACGTACGGTCGCTGTTCTGCTGTGCCATCTCGGTGGCGCACGCTCAAGACTAATGCTGAGGAAATCAAAAACGTCGAGCAGTCTTGGACAGAGCCGAGAGCAAGTAGGATAATATCGAGAGTATTCCAGTGCTTCGTCAAAGTGTTCACACTTTCATTTCCCGTATTAAAGGAACAAAAATATAACGAAAATAGCCTAAAACCTGACTTGAGACTCTTGGGCAAGGTCAGTAAATATCCGGTTGCATGGATGAATGAAGGCTCCCTAAAAACCTGAGTAACACACACAAAAAAAAAAAACAGCGCCGGTGTGCGATTGTTTTTACGAAGATGCAGACGGCAGCACTGCCACATATGCTATCGTCGTCTCCTTCTTTATATACCTGACTATGGTCACTGAGAACAAGGTATACGAACGGCAGGGAGCAACTCCAGCATAGCCTCCTCTATACTCACAAAGCCTGGCATTTCGACGTCGGAGCCATGGAGTGCCCGGTCGCAGATTTGGAGCTCGAGGATCCGGTAGCACGGAGCATCAAAGAGACATTTCTCGGGGAACCTGGACATCAGCGCACAGCTTCTGCAGCGGCGAGGACCCGAAACACTTGTTCGCTCGGGAAAATTGCGTTTCGGCGTCTCGCCGCAGCGAGGCGCCAGTAACGTGGCTCTCCTGTCATCCGTTGTCTGCCGCTCCACCTTTTCCATTTCGGCGGCCACTTCTCGTGGCGATCTGCCAGGCTTTGTGAGTATATAGGAGGCTATGCAACAAGGTACACGAACGGCAGAGAGCAGCTCCAGTTGTCCTGCTCCCAACGCGAGATTCTTACCTTCGATACGCTTGGGAGTCGAGTGCACCTCGAGCACGCGAGCGCATCCAAAGCAGGGCGGATGGCACGAAGCGATCGCTGGAGATCGGCTGCTCGAAGGACCACGCCCTACTTTTCTCATTCTGTCAGTTACCACAACTGGCGCCGCCTGCTTTGTAGTTCAGTAGCATCGTTTGCTAACGTGTGCAATAATGCGCGTCACTGTCTCAGGGCGGGGACGAAACAGGATGATGGACCAAACATAAAATGAAGTATTTTCTCTATTTGAAAATACCGTTTTTTTTTGTTCCTGATTTTCCTTTTAAGCACTATACATCCGCTAAGTATGTATCTTTAAGCCAAACCCCTCTTTACATTTTTTTGTTTTTTTGCAACTCATCTTTCTTGCAATTTATTCAATGCTTAATTGCAATAAAGCAAAACATTTCAAATAAGTTGCTTTTAAAACTGTTTTTAAAGCTTTGGTTGTTTTCTTATGCATTAACTCAAATAACCGTAAATTATGCTTTTATGAATCGGACACTTTTCGGATTTTGTTTAGAAAACTGAATATCTTGCTACATTTTCAATACTGGCAATATACCAAAAATAAAAAAAGAATTATTTGTTCGCTTTTAAAAAATAAGGCCTTTGTTTAAGCTACGATCGTTTGTTGTGTGTTTTAATCTATCTATAACCGTTGAGTATATAGTTTTGACCCACCACCTTTATGAGTTTTTTCTTTTTTAACACTGAGCATTTTGCTATATACGTTCAATATTGCCCATCTATTTGAAAAATTTCACAAATATTTATCAAATATTTGTATCCAACATTTTTAACATACTTTGTTTCCCTTTCTACTAACACACATACGTTTCAAGTCTTTATATGGTAGTGTGTTTTTGAAAAATAAAAGGTGAATATCAGCATTTCATGACATTTTTAATGCATCTGCACCTTTCGAAACACTTGGAAATGCATAGCAAGACATAATGGATAATTTAGAAAAATACATGAACTCACTAAAACGGTGTTTATTTCGCAGTCTTGTTTTAAATTTTTTTAACAAAAATTTGCTTTTTACCTTTTAGGGCCTCTTTTCTGCAAAGTTAAGGTGACGTCAAAACATAAGCAAATATTTATTGCAAAAATATATTGGAAAAGGCGCCCTTACATCACCAATATCACGTGCATTTTTTAGACCGAATTCGTGAGGGTAGATTTTAGGCCTGAATCATTAGGCGCGGAATGACCCAATTGCGAAGCTATCTTTACTAGGTACCTGCCAGGATATCGCAGCCTATCATATGCACAGGCCGAAGTTGTATTCATAAATTGTGTCGCGTCTCGCTCTGAAGGAGGGCTTTTCTTTGGCACGAGGGTGTGGTGCGGCCAAGCAAGGCACGCGAAATCGCGATGCCCTCTCCGCGGTTGTCGCTTCTCTGCAGTACACCAGTGAGCGGTGAGAAGCGCACTCAACGAGACAGCACGCCAAATACCGTTGAGACTAATACGGGAAACTCCGGTGGCAAATGGGAGACGGAAGTAGAAAGCGATCCTGGCGGTGCGGAGTGGACCATAGAGTTATTACAATAAACGCTAGAGGCTCAGCTGGCGCTAGTGTGCTGTTGCATTTTGAAGCAGACAGCAAGCAGTCAGAAATTGACTTCCGGTAATGCATTTCTATGGGAAAAAGCGAGTGCATTTTCTCTCTGCGCTCGATTATAAGAGCAAATATCGCGAATAATTTGTACGTACCAGGCACCTTGGAACATTTCTCAGTCACGCAGACGAAATAATTGGTCAGTTACGGCGTTTTTCTTCCAAATTCATCGCATTAAAAACGGTGCTAAAACGGCTTCGTACGTGTATTTTTGTGCACTGTCGGACACTGTTAGCGCGAACACGGCGTCGACGCTTTCCAACATGGGGGATATACGTGCCAAACGAACGAAGGACATGTGGAAAACCAAGAGAGACGGCAAGAACTACGCAGTAACACTGGATAAGTAACTCCTTGTGCACGCAGACGATCAAAATAAATTGAAAGCCACGTAATATAGTCAGATTTGCAATAAATAAGTACTGCTTCATTCTTTCTGCTCATGAATATGTGCGAAGATGCTTGTTCTGGGTTCAAATCATCACCCGCACGCTCCAAATCTTTGCAAATGGGGGAGCCAGAGAGCAGGTGCCCGATAAAAACTGCCCGACATAGGAAATAATTAAACGAAACACCTTTCGTAGCTCACGTGCTTTATTTTTGCGTTCGAATGTTTCTTTAACCGATCGTAAAGATGCACGACGGAGTCATTTTCATACAATGACAGGACGGGCATATTAGCAATATATAAGCACCACCGAAATGCTAGCAAACCTTGAACACACTCTACATTCCTTTCGATCGTTAGTTTGCTTAGAATCGTCGCTCGTTTTCACATACCTTCCTTGAAACAGAGGTTTGGGGCTGAAATAGAGCGAAGTTTAACATCGTTCAGTGATAAAGAAAAATGCTGTAACTAAAGCAATTACACTTTCACAATACCAATAAAGGTACATACTATCCGGTACAACCGAAATGACAAAAGTTATTCATGTTATTTTCCGGCGAAGAGACAAAATTCACGCGCGTTTTCCCATAGGAATACACAGGGAGGCTGGAAATGTAGACTGCATGCTGTCTGCTTCAATTTGCAACCGGAAGTCCCGTAGACACTAGCGCCAGCTGAGCCTCTAGCGTTTGTTGTAACCAACTCCTGCTAGGTGAGGCCATCGCCACTTTCCCCGGAAATGAATCAAGTGGGTGTGACTCACTAGAGAAATTGATAGTCTATGAAATATTTCTTTTTTTTCTTTTTTTTTTTTTGATGGAGCCTACGGTGCATAAGCTTGTAATATTGAACCTCTTGGTATTTCGATGTCAAAACGCAGTGTGTTGTATAGACCAGTCAGGATTTGTATAGCGATTTTGTACAACTTAAATAATTATAAATCTTTTCTGAGCTTGTTGATTTATTTGTTTTACTCCAACCGAAACATGTCTTATTAGATCTCCTTGGCTCCAAGTGACCATAATTGGCAATAGGCATCAATTTTTTATGGGGTCGACTTAAAATGACTCTAAGTGACTAGAAGTGATTAATAATTATAATTATGTGATTTTTTGTTTGCTTACAGTTATGAACGGCTTCAAGTAGCTTTTATTGGCTATTAGCATCTTCTTTAACAAGATTTAAATGGCTGCCAATGGCTATTGATGAGATAATTGACAATTATCTATTTCGTTGTTGGTGAATGCATATGGCTTGAACTGGCTATTATTGGCTATCAGCCTCCACTTTTATATATATTTGCTAGAAATGGCTACAAATATTAATAATGAGTAATGAAAACTGAGCTATTTCTGTTTATAAACTGGAATGACTTGAGGTGGCTATTGTTGGCTATTAGAATATATTTCTTACCAGATTGGCTCAATGGCTACTAATGGCTGTTAGTCAGTATAATAGCAATTATGTGCTGTCTGAGTGTTTATGAATGAGAATGGCTTCAAGTGGCTAACCTATTTTCGAATAGATTGGCTGCAAATGGCTACAAACCGCTGTTAGTAGATAACTATTGCTTGAGCTATTTTTATATTTACGAAATGGAATGGCTTCAAGTGGATAATGTTGACTATTTGTATTTATTTCTGACCAGATTGAATTGAATGGCTGCTGATGGATATTGATGAGATCATTAAACAATTATGTGCTATTTCGGTGCTTAGAAATGAGCATGGCTTCAAGCGGCTATTATTGGCTTATGCATCAAATTTGAGATAAATTGATTGAAATGGCTACAAATGGCTATTAGTGACTAGTGTTGATATTTATGGGCGTTTTAGTGTTTACTAACTGGAATGACTTTAAGCGGCTACTGTTGGCTATTAGCATCTATTTCTGACCAGATTGGCTTCAAATGGCTTGCAATGGCTATTCGTGAGTATAATTGACAATTATGTGCTATTTCAGTGTTTCTGGATGAAAATGGCCACAAGTGGCTACTACTGGCTATGAGCATTTATTTTTATTGCAATGGCTTGATTTGGCTACAAATGGCTATTAGTGACTAGTGTTGATAGTTATGAGCAATTTGTGTGTTTAACAACTGGAATGGCTTTAAGTGGCTATTGTTGGCTATTTTCATCTATTTCTGTGCAGATTGGCTTCAAATGGCTAGCAATGGCTATTAGTGTGTGTAAACAATTCTGTGCAATTTCAGTGTTTATAGATAAAACAGGCTACAAGTGGCTAATATTGTCTATAAGCATTTATTCTTTATTAGATTGGCTTGAAATGGCTACAAATGGCCATTAGTGAATAGTGTTCATAGTTATGAGCGATTTTTGTGTTTACTAACTGGAATGGCTTTTAGTGGCTATTGTTGGCTATTGGCATCTATTTGTGAGAAGATTGGCTTCAAATGGCTAGTAATGGCTATTAGCGAGTATAATTGATAATTATGTCCTATTTCAGTGTTTTTGAATGAAACTGGCTACCAGTGGCTATTATTGGCTATAAGCATTTATTCTTTATTAGATTGGCTTGAAATGGCTACAAATGGCCAGTAGTGAATAGTGTTCATAGTTATGAGCGATTTTGTGTTTACTAACTGGAATGGCTTTTAGTGGCTATTGTTGGCTGTTGGCATCTATTTGGGAGAAGATTGGCTTCAAATGGCTAGTAATTGCTATTAGCGAGTATAATTGACTATTATGTCATATTTCAGTGTTTTTGGATGAAACTGGCTACCAGTGGCTACTATTGGCTATAAGCATTTATTCTTTATTAGATTGGCTTGAAATGGCTACAAATGGCCAGTAGTGAATAGTGTTCATAGTTATGAGCAGATTTTTGTGTTTACTAACTGGAATGGCTTTTAGTGGCTATTGTTGGCTATTGGCATCTATTTGGGAGAAGATTGGCTTCAAATGGCTAGTAATTGCTATTAGCGAGTATAATTGACTATTATGTCCTATTTCAGTGTTTTTGGATGAAACTGGCTACCAGTGGCTATTACTGGCTATAAGCATTTAGATTGGCTTAAAATTGCTACAAATTGCTAGTAATGACTAAGTGTTGATATTTATAAGCAGGTTTTATGTCTACTAACTGGACTGGCTTTTAGTGGCTATTGTTGGCTATTAGCATCTATTTCTGGCCAGATTCACCTCAAATGGCTTGCAATGGCTATTAGCGAGTGTAATTGACAATTCTGTGCTATTTCAGTGCTTTTGGATGAAGCTGTCTACAAGTGGCTATTACTGGCTATAAGCATTTAGCTTGGCTTAAAATTGTTACAAATGGCTAGTAGTGATTAGTGTTGAAATTTATAAGCAGTTTTTATGTTTACTAACTCGAATGGCTCATAGTGGCTATTGTTGGCTATTAGAATCTATTTCTGGCCAGATTCGCCTCAAATGGCTTGCAATGGCTATTAGCAAGTATAATTGACAATTCTGTGCTATTTCAGTGCTTTTGGATGAAACTGTCTACAAGTGGCTATTACTGGCTATAAGCATTTAGGTTGGCTTAAAATTGCTACAAATGGCTAGTAGTGATTAGTGTTGAAATTTATAAGCAGTTTTTATGTTTACTAACTGGAATGGCTTTTAGTGGCCATTGTTGGCTATTAGCATCTATTTCTGGCCAGATTCGCCTCAAATGGCTTGCAATGGCTATTAGCGAGTATAATTAACAATTCTGTGCTATTTCACCTTTTATGGACGAAACTGGCTACAAGTGGCTATTATTGACTATAAGCATTTATTCCTTATTAAATTGGTTTTAAATAACTACAAAGGGCTATTAGTGGCTAGTCTTGATAGTTATGAGCAATTTTAGTGTTTACTAATGGGACTGGCTTTTAGTAGCTGTTGTTGGCTATTATCATTCATTTTTGACCAGATTGGCTTCAATGGGCTAGCAATGGCTATAGCCAGTATAATTCTGGATATTCATAAATAGACATTCATAGCCATTCAATGGATATTAACTAATAGCCATTCATAGCCATTCGAAGCCAATTTGGTAAAAAATAGATGATAATAACCAATAATAGTCACCTGACGCCATTCCAGTTTGTAGACAAAGAATTATCTGCTAAATATAAATACCTGTCACTTATAGCCATTTGTAGCCAATTCAAGCCAACCAGAACATGAGCAGATGCTTATAGCCAATAATAGCCAATCCTAGCAAACCTTGTCAAGGATAGGCGCTATAGCCAAAAATATCCAGTTGAATTCATTCAAATCTATACATGCTCCAATTGCATAAATTGTAAATAATAATTGCTGATAGCCATGTATAGCCATTTCAAGCCAACCTGATAAAAATAGATGCTTAGATACAATATTAGCCATTTTAATTAATTTTCATTTATAAACACCGAAATAGCATAGAATTGTCAACACTATTCACGAGTAGCCATTCATAGCCATTTGAAGCCAGTCTGGTAAAAATAGATGGTAATAGCCAAAACTAGCCACATGAAGCCATTTCGGTTTGTAGACAAAGAAATAGCTGCGAATTATAATACTAGTCACTTTAAGCCATTTGTAGCCAATTCAAGCCGCCCAGGTCAGGAACAGATGATTATAGCCAATAGTAGCCAACCCAAGCCAACCAAGTCAAGAATAGATGCCTATAGCCAATAATATCCAGTTGAAGTCATTCAAATCTATACACACTCTAGATGCATAAATTGTAACTAATAGTTGCTGATAGCCATGTAGAGCCACTTCAAGCCAATCCAATAAAAATATATGCTAATAGCCAAAAATAGCCATTTGAAGTTATTTTCAATCATAATCACCGAAATAGTATAGAATTGTCAACTATATTCACGAATAGCCATTCATAGCCATTTGAAGCCAGTCTGGTAAAAAATTGATGGTAATAGCCAAAACTAGCCACATGAAGCCATTTCGGTTTGTAGACAAAGAAATAGCTGCGAATTATAAATACTAGTCACTTTAAGCCATTTGTAGCCAATTCAAGCCGCCCAGGTCAGGAACAGATGATTATAGCCAATAGTAGCCAACCCAAGC
The DNA here is from genome assembly GCA_037355805.1 of Ixodes ricinus. NCBI lineage: Eukaryota > Metazoa > Arthropoda > Arachnida > Ixodida > Ixodidae > Ixodes > Ixodes ricinus. The sequence continues at coordinate 132,945 of JAZHYW010021643.1, forward strand.
CAACCAAGTCAAGAATAGATGCCTATAGCCAATAATATCCAGTTGAAGTCATTCAAATCTATACACACTCTAATTGCATAAATTGTAACTAATAGTTGCTGATAGCCATGTAAAGCCATTTCAAGCCAATCTAATAAAAATATATGCTAATAGCCAATAATAGCCATTTGAAGTTATTTTCAATCATAATCACCGAAATAGTATAGAATTGTCAACTATATTCACGAATAGCCATTCATAGCCATTTGAAGCCAGTCTGGTAAAAACTAGATGGTAATAGCCAAAACTAGCCACATAAAGTCATTTCAGTTTGTAGACAAATAAATAGCTGCTAATTATAAATACTAGTCACTTTAAGCCATTTGTAGCCAATTCAAGTCACTCAGGTCAGGAACAGATGATTATAGCCAGTAATAGCCAGTCCAAGCCAACCAAGGCAAGAGTAGATGCCTATAGCCAATAATGTCCAGTTGAAGTCATTCAAATTTATACACACTCCAACTGCATAAATTGCCAATATTAGTCGCTGATATACATGTTAGCCATTTCAAGCCGATTTGGCCAAGAACTGCCCATAGCCAATAATAGTAGACACTTAATCCATTCATATTCAAAACATCATGAATACTATGTCACTAATTGTCACTAATGTTCATTCTGAAGCGATCTAAGGTGATATTGTTAAGATGATATGCTATTGCCAACAAGAGCCACCTAAAGCCATTTTCATTTATAAGTATGGAATAGCAGAATATTGCGACCAATAAGCACTAATAGCCATTTTCTGGCAATTCGAGCCAACCAGGTCAATTACAGATGCCTATAGCCAATAATAGCCACTGGAAGCCAACTCAGTCTGCATAAAATCAAATAAGTCGAAATAGTGACTGATCATCATTGATATTCACTAGAAGTCATTTGGATGCCAAATCTGCCTTATAATTTATGAATATGATAATATAGCCAATAATAGCCATATGAAGCCAAATCAGTCTGCACACAATCAGGTAACTCGAAATAATGACTAATAGCCATTGATAGTCGCTAGAAGTCATTTAAACCCCGAATCTGCCATATAAATAAAAAATATGATTGTATAGCCAATAGTAGCCATATGAAACCAACTCAGTCTTCACACAATCAAATAACTCGAAATAGGGACTGATAATCATGGACAGTCACAAGAAGTCATTTGGACCCCGAATCTTCCATATAATTATAAATATGAATGTATAGCCAATAGTAGCCATTGGAAGCCAACTCAGCCTGCATAAAATCAAACAAGTCGAAATAGTGACTGATAGTGATTGATAGTCATGGATGTCATTTGGACCCCAAATCACCCATATAATTTATAAAGCATGATCATATAGCCAATATTAGCCATATGAAGCCAAATCACTCTTCCCAGAATCAGGTAAGTCGAAATAGTGACTAATAGCCATTGACAGTCACTAGAAGTCATTTGAACCACGAATCTGCCATATAATTCAGAAATAGGATCAAATAGCCAATAATAGTCATTGGAAGCCAGACTCAGCCCACACACAATCAAATAACTCAAAATTGTGACCAATAGTCAATAATAGCCAGTAGAAGTCATTTGCACTCCGGATCTGCCATATAATTCATAAATATGATCATATAGCCAATAATATCCATATGAAGCCAACTCAGTCTTCACACAATCAAATAACTCGAAATAGGGACTGAATATCATGGACAGTCACTAGAAGTCATTTGGACCCCGAATCTGCCATATAATTATAAATATGAATGTATAGCCAATAGTAGCCTGGAAGCGCACTCAGTCTGCACACATCAAATAAGTCAAAATAGTGACTGATAGTGACTGATAGTCACGGAAGTCATTTGGATCCCAACTCTGCCATATAATTTATAGACATGATCATATAGCCAATAATAGCCATATGAAGCCAACTCAGTCCGCACACAAGCAAATAAGTTGAAATAATGACTAATAGCCATTGATAGCCACAAGAAGTCATTCGGACCCTGAATCTGCCATATAATTCAGAAATATGATCAAATAGCCAATAATAGCCATTGGAAGCCAACTCAGTCCACACACACGAAAAATGACTAATTGTCATGAATAGTCACCAGAAGTCATTTGACCCCAAACATGTCATATAATCAAAAAATATTATCATACAGCCGATAATAGCCATTGGAAGCCAACTAGTCCACACATAATCATATAATGTGAAACACTGACTAATAGTCATTGATCATCACTAGAAGACATTTGAAGCCTGAATCTGCCATATAATTATTAAATATGACTGTATAATAGCCATTGGAAGCCAACTCAGTCCCCACACATTCAAATAGCTCGAAATAGTAACTAAAAGTCATGCATAGTCACTAGAAGTTATTTGGACCCCAACCCTGCCATATAATTCAGAAATATCAAATAGCCAATATTAGCCATTGGAAGCCAACTTCTACTTTCTTATAAATACTGTTAAACAGCCAGTGTAGCATTTACTGGCTGTAATTACTACGTCGTGTAGCCTTTCCAGCCTCATTGGAAGTGAATTGCATATAATTTAAAATAATGACCCATGGAGCAATTACATATTTGAATTGCTATGCTTTATTTCTAACTGCAAAGAGCCAGTCACTACAGCTAGTAACAGGCATTGCCTTTAGAGTGGTCCATAAACAATCAACTTACTAGAAAGTGACTGATTACCACTAGGTCATTTGTACCAGGTGTAATACATA
>JAZHYW010021644.1:0-59540 GCA_037355805.1 Ixodes ricinus
GGGGGAAGGTGCGGAGGGAGGTGGGTTTACGTGACCTCGGGGGGGGGGTCCACGTGACCTTGGGTTGTCCGTGGTGAGGCCGGCTTAGGAGATCACGTGACCTGGGGGGGTCACGTGACTTCGGGGGGGGGTCACGTGATTTCCGGGGCCACGTGGCCTCGGGGTCACGTTTCCCTGGGGGTCACGTGACCTGGGGGTCACGTGACCGGGGGCCCACGTGACCTGGGGGGGTTACGTGACCTCGGGCGGGGTCACGTGACCTCGGGGGCCACGTGGCCCTAGGGATCACGTGACCTTGGGGGGTCACGTGACGGGAATGACTGCGGGGTTACGCCGGCGGCGGCGCCGAGCGGCGACGCCGCTCAAGCCGGGAACGGGCGCCCTCGGGGCTGCGCTCTAAAAAAAAACGAATGCCGTTGCTCCCTGGCACCAGGTGAGGCACAGCTCTTGAGGGAGGAGGAGAAGGCACGGGGAGGTCACGTGACCTCGAAGGAGGGGAAGTTTCCCCGCTAAATTTAGCGAGTAAAAGTTTCTGCTAGTTGTAGCGGGGAAAATTTTCCGCTAGAATTTAGCCGGAAAAGTTTCCGCTAGATTTAGCGGAGAAAATTTTCCGCTAAATTTATGGAAGATTTTTCGCTACATTTACCGGGAAAATTTTCGCTAAATTTAGCGGGGAAATTTATCCATCATGCCAACGCGGTTACGCCGACAGCGACGCCGACGGCGACAGCGACGGCGACGGCTGACACCGCTCAGAAGCGGGAAGACGAACCTAGGCTGCGCTCTAAAAGACGTAGCATGGGATGACAGTATATACGGAAGAAAAAGCACTTGAGACGCTTGTTGGAGTTTTTAAAACATATTATATGTAAAGTTGGTCGACGTTTCGGCCTGAGACAGACCGAAAAAGGTCTGTCTAAGGCCGAAACGTCGACCAACTTACCAATAATATGTTTTAAAAACTCCAACAACCGTGCCAAGTGCGTTTTCTTCCGTATATATACAAGGTGTTTCACGAAAGGTGGACAAATTCGATATTGCAAAAACTACGCGTCGCAACGAAAAAAGGCTTGTGTCGTTTTGGTCTTGGGCCAGGGGCCTATTTGGGAAAATTTTTAAAGTCCGGGATAATTAGATTTTTAATTATTTTTGCGTAATTAACTCTTTTATTATTGTGCTTAAGGGCATAATTTCAATTAGAAAATTGCTCAGCATCATCGAAAAACAGTAAATCAACAAATTGCAGAACGGTAGAAGGCACGCGAAGCATTTTACGGCTTTCTGAAAAACCGCACAAAGTCGACGGGTTTTTAAGTTTCGGTTTGCTATCGGAGCGCATCTCGGCCCCGACGGCACCGCGCCTGCCCGTGGAGAGATAGTGCAACCAACCTCTGCTGCGCTGTTATCGCGCGACGCAGCAGTGGCTGGTTGCACTATTTCTCCACGAGGCGCGGTGCTGTCGTGGCCAAGATGCGCTGCGATAGCAAACCGAAACTTAAAAACCCGTCGAATTTGTGCGGTTTTCAGAAAGCCGTAAAATGCTTCGCGTGCCTTCTATCGTTCTGCAATTTGTTGATTTAGTGTTTTTCGATGATGCGGAGCAATGTTCTAATTGAAACCATGCCCTTAAACACAATATTAAAAAAATAATTACGCAAAAGTAATTAACAATTTATTTATTTTGGACTTTAATAATTTTCTTAAATAGGCCCCTGGCCCAGGACCAAAACGACGCAAGTCTTTTTTTTATTCGACACGTAATTTTCGCAATATCGAATTTGTCCACCTTTCGTGAAACACCCTGTATATATATATATATATACAGGGTGTTTTTTTATTAAGCTTAACAGATTTGTTTTAAAAAGCCGTGAAAGTTACACTTATGCCCGTTGTGGAGGTGAGTTATACGGCCAGGGGGACATATTGTAGGGGCTAATCGTAGCGATCAGTCGGCTTATTACTTAAAATTCGTTAATTAGCTTTTTAATTAACGAAAATAGACATATGGTTCCAATTAGAAATTTGCTCAGGGTCATCGAAAACCCCTAAATCTGTCATTTTCAGAAAGATTTTGAGCGCGTGAGAAGCGTAGTAGTGCACTGAAGTTACCGCTCGTGGAGCAGGTACAAAGCTAGAGGTTGCGATAAGGCGCCCGCGCGATTTTTCCGTCTCTTATCTAGCCCCAGCCTTGTACCTGCTCCACGAGCGGTAACTTTAGTGCACTACTACGCTTCTCACGCGCTCAAAGTCTTTCTGAAAATGACTGATTAAGGCGTTTTCGATGACGCTGAGCAAGTTTCTAATTGGAAGCATATGTCTGTTCTCATTATTTAAAAAGTTAATTAACGGTTAACTAAGTGAGCCGACTGATCCCTCTGATGGCCTCTATTATGCACAATACATTTAACTAACATAACGTTTCGCATAATTCTATCTTTCATGGTATTTAAAAAATATATGGGTGTTTTCATACGACACTTCCCAGGTAGCACCGAGTTATGGGCCAAACGGCACTGTCTGGCAGTTTAGGGCATTGAAAAGGCCAGAAGAAACCGTGAGACCAAACCCTGACTCACTTGGCAACAGTCTGGAGTATTTTATTTTAATTCGCCAAACAAATTGCCAAACTTAGGCTTCACTGCCTGGTAGTTCGGCTTTAATCTGGCATATTTGGGCCTAAATCAACCTAACAAATGCCAGAGTTAAACTTACTGCCCGGTAGTTCGGCAGATATTTGGCATTTTTGGGCCGAGAATTGCCAAAGAAATGCCGAAGTTAAGAACTTCGCTTTTGATAGTTCGGCTGTCATCCGGCACCTTCAGGCCAGCCGCCTGAATGTGCCAGAGTTAAGGCTTACTGCCAACCTTGATTCGGTTGACATCTGGCGTCTTTGAACCCAAGTCATGAAGCAAGTGCCAAAGTTAGGCTTCGCTTCCCGATAGTTCCGGCTGTCCTCTGGCAGCTACGGAGAAACAAAGTCGCCAAACAAGTGCCAAAGTTAGGCTTCGCTTCACGATAGTTCGGCTGTGATCTGGGCTTCGGCAAAGTTGCCAAACAAGTGCCAGACCTAGAGCTTACTGCCGTGGAGTTCGGCCTGATGAGGTACTTGATGTACGCGGGTGGTCTTCATCTTAAATAAATGAGAAATCAAGTTTCATTCGGCTGGCCGCTTTATCTTATTTTTTGGGTGTCTCTTAATTTCTCAGTCCAAGCTGAACGTTTTGACGCGGCTGGACCAGGCTTTGCAAACGCAAATTGTGCCGGATGTTGTACTCGCGCGTAGAATTTTTTTTTACGCCAATATTGGGACGTGCTGTGGTGGTTCGACATTATGGCGCGTTCACACGACTTGATCGATCTAGTCGCGATAGCTTTCATCACCAGCGCCCGACCAGCGCGGGCAAAAAGCGACGCGGTTTAGCAGTCGCTTGCTGACCCGACTTTGCGATGCGATCTATTAGCGGAGGCTGAGCCAATCAACGGCGTTCGGAGCGAGTTTTGAGAAGCGACTCGCCAACGAAGGTTACTGGACTCGCTCATCGCGTACGCCAAAGTGATCATTTTTTTCGATGCGATTTAGTCGGATCGCGCGACTGCCCATTTTTGGTGTAAATGCGCGGCGAAGATGCTGCCATCGAGCTCGCGCTGCACGAGACCGATATGCGTACGTCTCCTGAACAGATATCATTATTAGGCGGCGCATTGCCAAAAGCAGGCGTGGCTCTGTGCATTAATCTTGCATTGTGAGTGGGCACCGTCAAATCCTAGCGATAACAAAGAGGGGAAAGACCGGGGCTCCGTGGCCGCCGCTCCGCATCAGACTTGGGGTAAAATGAAATCCGGAACTTGTTCTGTTTTAGCGTTTTGGTGATTTTTTGAACATTTAGAAAGTGGAGACATGAGGACGATACAGACTAGGCGATCTTTCAACTTCAACAACATTTATTTCGGCTTCAAGCTCAATGCCGCCCCTCCGTCGGAGTTCGGGGAAAGGAAATCTTGGGGGAAGGAGAGGCAGTGGAGGAAGTGCACGCGATCCCCACCTTTCCTACGGGAGCCCAGGTACAGTACATCGGCAAGCAGGCGATGCCTCATACCGACGCCGAGAACATCAAATGGACGCCGAAAGAGCTGCTTCGGTTCTCAGCGCGATCGTCATTCCTGGGAGGAAAAGGTTGGAGTAGGCTCTGGTGGGAATCGTCAAGCAGCGAAGTTCGAGACGAAGTTTCGCGCGGCACGCCGATTGGACTTCGTCGACAAAATTGCAACGTCGTCGTCGCGAGAATCCTAAAAGTGCTCGTCATAACCTTTGGCCCCAACTTTGTGTTTCACAAGTCCAGGGGACGACTGAAGATGAATGAGGTGCTTGAAAGGCGCCTCCTATCCATGGAAGAAGTGTGACGGAGGTTTGCTCGCATTTCCGGCAAACGACTTGAGATGCGGAACATGACAGGGGCTCCGTGAACCGTCCTTACTCGTGCACACAATTTCAAGGTCACGCTGCGCGCGATCGCGCCTGCGCGGGAGCCCTAAACAGACAGAGCTCCTACAGCAGATTAGAGGAACCTCGGCACAATTTCAGCCCCCTTCCTTGCCTTGTTTAGACACTTCTCTCGCCTTCCACCGCGCTCTAAGGCCCGTGGCTTACTTGTAAGTCAAAGTTTAGTCGAAGCATAAAAGACACGCAGACACTTACACAAGGCTAAAAGCATACTGTGACGGTGCACTTTCTGGGCGAGATTGCACTAGCGGCTAGAACACTCCCTCAGAGTGACGCGTAGGCCTGTGACATCGCGCTTCTGAAGTTTTTTCTGTTGGCGCCGTTGGCTCGTAGCCTACGCCACACTCTGAAGGCACAGACATTCCACCTCCCTCCACTAGCTCCTCCTTCCGCGAGCACGACTTGTATTTGTCTGTCTTTGCTCTCCCTCACTCAACCGCCACTCTCCCAAGAGAGCAAGTGCTGCTTTTCAACATCTGTCGTTACTTTTTACAGCGGAGCTGTTGAGGGCTAGTTTCCCCAGTATCGCGTCTCTCGGCAAACAAATTTTGACACAAGATTATGGACAGCTACCTTCATATATCAGCGACGGCGGCAACCAGACAAGCTGCTTGCCGGTTGTCTGGTTGCCGCCATCGCTTAAAAATGGCGGCAACCTTTCCATCCTTTCCACTTTGGCTTGCCGACTTGCGGCCGGACATTACTTCATTCCCACCATAGTACAACTTCGCTGGACTTCCTTCTTCACCAGAGTGGAAAGGTTGAAAGTTTTCTTACAGAGAGACTCAGTTGGTATCCCGTGCATTCGTACAATCACCAATAGGGGCTTCGCGGCAAAAACCAAACACCGGTTACAGTATATCTTAAAAATTCGAGGACCACGAGCGACAGTGCAGAGAGACGATGTCTATTCCTTCTGCTGCGTGCACATTTTCATATATATATTTTGAGAGCGTACGTCCATGGACTCGAAATGCTTTTCTTTCATTCGGCTGTTCACCTCAAAAAAACTATGTACTCTTCTACACGTTCTTCACAGCACTCCGCTTACCCAAATGTACAACGAGGGTCCCGACCACCAATAGTACCAGGAAAACAAACAGGCAGAGGTACCCGGCAAATATTATCATCCTCCTCCTGAAATAAAAACGATAAATGAAAAAAATATGTCAATATGATGTATCACTGATGCATAAAGTTTTCTGGCACATGCTATCAAGTCCTATTAGGTAGGCAATACAAGGGCTTGTTCCCACAATAAACATGCAGATTTAAAGCAGAAAATAGCAGTATACAAATCAATAATTATAACAAACACAGTTTAATAAAAAGAAAACATTCGATGTACTTGTATGAACGCCTCAGTGCTACCAAGGAGGTTCATTTTGCCACTATACGATTTGCGTCGCGGCGGTGATGAGAGCAACGCTGCATACTAAAATGTACAGTTTTCGGGAGTGATCATAAAGCACAAAGCGTCAGTTTTGACCGAATAATCGTTGGACCCCTTCCCTTCAACCAAAACAAGATAACGTAGATGACCGCTTCTACAGTACATACTATGCACCTGTATTCCTTTCCTTATGAACAGTAAACCATGTAGGGCGGCACAAGCGTATTTGATGCTCTAAAACGAGCAGGAAAACTTTTCGCCTCCACAAAGCTCTAACTTTCACCCAATGTCTATTTCCACTAATTAAACAGTTATTTCACAAATTTTACTTAATTAGCCAACTGATAGTTGTGACTATCTCCCTATACTAAGTCCCCCTGGCCGTGTAAGTCACCTGCACAAACCGTATAAGTGTAGCTTTCACGGTCCTTTATATCAAATCTGAAAGAATAAAAAGAACACCTTGTATATATATATATATATGGCGTTGCCATCATGGCACCCTATTGTTTGAAGACCGGTGACTTCACTGCGTTTTCGTAGGAGCTAAGCCTTTTCCTTTTCTTTACTTTTTCCTCAGGTAAGTTCGATCTGTGCAAATTTTATAGAAAAATGCACCACCTGTGGACAATGCTGCACAAAATCGTAGCGCGATAGGTTGAGAAACCAATTTTTGCTGCCGATTTATTCTTTCTGTATCTGCCGATTTATGTTTTCTGTTTATTCTTTCAGTTTTTCTTTTACTTCACCGACGCGCTCAAGTCGAACTAAGATTTAAAGAGCCAGGCCGCTATTTGAGACACCCGGTATTTCGTTTTGGGCACAAGTTTTCCCCATAAAAAGTTTAGTTTGCTTCAGTTTCGTCGCCTGATCAATTGTCATTTGTGGCAATATATATATATATATATATATATATAAATAATATATATATCCGTATAGGGGAATCTTATATCTGGGGCATATCTGGCCATATCAAACATTATATGATTATATATCGCCTATATACAGCCTTATCTGGAGTATATCCAGCTTTATCAGGCGTATACACAGCCTTATCTGGCGAATATAAAGCCTTATCTGGAATATTTAAATCCTTATCTGGCGTATATACAGACTGATCTTGCATATATACAGCCTTATTTGAGCTATATACTTCGTTTCTGGCGTATGTACAGCTTTATCTGGCGGCCGGTTTTCAATATATAAAAAGTAAAAAAAGTAAAAAAAGTGCTTTGTTAGCAAACTGTGAATGACTCATTGTTCGCGAGATAAATATTAGCACAAATAATCCCAAATTTCAGATTTGGCAAGCTTGAGTTTGGGATTATTTGTGCTAAAGTTCACGAGGATTTTAACATAGCTTAATTATTTCGAAGTGTTAACATTGCGCCCGAATAGAGAATTCGCTAAATCCCCCAAGCGCCTCGGCCCGTACTCGAAAAATCATGGGTACGGTGTTTTGTTCAGCTGCCTAGTGATCGGAAATTTCGACCATTTTATGGTTACACAGTTCTTAGTGTAATTCAAAGTCACCCTGAACAAGTGTTTTAAAATTTCTCGCGAATGTCAGTTCTGTCAATTCTGTCCAACCTTCAACCTGGATGAGCTGCAGACATATCTCTTACATTATTATCATTCTTGTACAGCTTCAAAGACGCTGATATTTAGTTAGAAACGCTAAGAATGCTATAAACAGCTCCGCTGAATCCGAGCCAAATCCCGGTTTGGATTGTTATTTCTCGGCTTTTAAGTAATTCCTGCTAAAACAACCATCACGAGAATTATAATATCGTAAGAGATTTCTGAGGCTCAGCCAGGTTGAAAGGTGGATCGCATGCACAGTAGCATAAACGCTCCCATTGACGAGAAATTTTAGAAGTGATATATAACAGGTCCTTGAGCCATATGGGACGCTTGTTTTAAGGGTGACTACGAATTACACTCGAAACTCTGTAACCATGGAATTGATCAAAATTAGTGATAACTCGGGAGCTAAAGGATCACCGTTCCCATAATTCCTCGAGTGCGGGCCGGGGCACTTGGGAACATTTTAGACAATAAAAATATATAAAGTGCTGATTTCAGGCTTGTGTCTTTTTGATATGCCTGGCCAGATCTGGATTTTTCATACTTAGCCAGATCTGGGATTTCCATACCTGGCCAGGGATATCAGACTATATCTGGCATTATGAGGCTATATCTGGCAAATATACCATATCAGGTTATATGTGGCCACTTTTTGGTATTGCTATATCTGAAATCTTCAGAGCTGGCCAGAAATAAATTTTTGTAAGATATATATATATATATACAGAGTATTTTAGAGAACTCATAGTACAATATCGCCTCCTGTGAAAACTAGCTCATCGCAAAGAAGAAGAAGCTTGTGTCGTTTCGGTCCCGGCAAGGGGCCCAATTAGGAAAATGATTAAAGTCCGGGATAATTAAGTTGTAAATTATTTTTGCGTAATTAACTTTCTTAATGTTGTGTTTAAGGGCATAGTTTTAATCAGAAAAATTGCTCAGCATCGTTGAAAAACACTAAATCAACAAATTGCAGAACGATAGAAAGCACGGGAAGCATTTTATGGCTTTCTGAAAACCGCACAAATCCGACGGATTTTTAAGCTTCGGTTTACTATGGGAGCGCATCTCGGCATCGACGGCACCGCGCCCCGTGGAGATATAGTGCAACCAGCCTCTGCTGCGTCGCGCGATGACAGCGCAGCTGAGGTTGGTTGCACTATCTCTCCACGAGGCGCGGTGCTCCGTGGGTGGGATGTGCGCTCCGATGGCAAATCGAAACTTAAAAACCGGTCGAATTTGTGCGGTTTTTCAGAAAGCGATAAAATGCTTCGCGTGCCTTCTATCGTTCTGCAATTTGTTGATTTAGTGTTTTTCGATGATTCTGAGCAATTTTCTAATTTAAACCATGCCCTTAAACACAATAATAAAAAGTTAATCATGCAAAAATACTTAACAAGTTAATTATCCTTGACTGTAATAATTTTCCTAAATGGGCCCGTGGCCCAGGATCAAAACGCAACAAACCTTTTTTCGTTGCGATGAGTAGCTTCCGCAGGAGCGATTTGTGCTACTCGACACGTATCTACATGTATATATATATATATATATATATATATATATATATCGGGTGTCATTTTATACTTGCAGATTTGTTTAAAAAATGACATGAAAGCTACACTTATGAGGTTTGTGCGATTTAGTTATACGCCCAGGGGGACATTATGGGGGTGGCTAATCTTTGCGATAAGTCGGCTAATTATTTAAAATTCGTTAATTAACCTTTTAATTTGTGAATAAAAGCTTATGGTTCCAATTAGAAATTTGTTGAGCGTCGTCCAAAACCCCTAAAAGAGTAATTTTTAGAAAGACTTTGAGCGCGCGAGAAGCGCAGTAGTGCGCTGAAGTTACCACTCGTGGAGCAGGTACAAGACTGGGGCTAGATAGGAGGCGGAAAAATTCCGCGGGCGCCTTACCGCAACCGCTAGCCTTGTACCTGCTCCACCAGTGGTAACTCTAGTGCACTACTACGCTTCTCACGCGCTGAAAGTCTTTCTGAAAATGACTGATTCAGTGGTTTTCAATAACGCTCTTCAAGTTTTTAATTAGAGCCATATGTCTATTTTGACTAATTAAAAAGCTGATTAGTGCATTTTAATTAATTAGCCGACTTATCGCAAAGATTAGCCACCGACATAATGTCCCCCTGGGAGTATAAGTCACTCGCAGAAACTGTATAAATGTAGCTTTCATGGCTTTTTCAAAAACAAATCTGCAAGAATACCAAATAAAAACCACTCGGTGTTTATATACCGGCCATTTTTTAACTTAACAAATTTGTTTACTAAAAATTAAAAAAAAATACTCTTATGCGGTTTGTGTAAAGGAGTTATGCGGCCAGGGGGACAGAGTATAGGGGGCTGATCGTAACGATCAGTCGGGTGATTGGTTAAAATTCGATAATTAACTTTTTAATTAATAAAAATACATATGGTTCCAATTCGAAATTCGCTGAGCGTCATTGAAATCCTCTAAATCAGTATTTTTCAGAAAGACTTTGAGCACGTGAGAAGCGAACTAGTGCACTAAAGTGACCACTCGTGAAGCAGGTACAAGGCTAGCAGCTATGGTAAAGCGCCCGCGCGATTTTGCCGTCTCTTATGTAGTCCCACCCTCGTAGCTGCTCCATGAGTTGTAACTTTAGTACACTACTACGCTTCTCACGCGCTCCAAGCCTTTCTAAAAATTATTGATTTAGTGTTTTTCGATGATGCTTAGCAAGTTTCTAATTAAAAGCGTGTCTATTTTTATTAATTAAAAGTTAATTAACGAATTTAAGTTAATTGGCCGACTGACTGTTAGGACTAGCTCCGTATGTTATGTCCCCCTTGCCGTATAACTCACCTGCACAAACGGGATAAGTGTAACTTTCACGGCTTTTTTTAAACAAATCTGTTAAGTTAAGAAAAATAACACCCTGTATATGAGTAGACGTACTTCGAAGGTTTTAGTGGAGTTTTATCACATATTGGTCGACGTTTCGTTCTTAGTCAGGCCTTCGCTGAAACGTCGACCAATATGCGATAAAACTCCATTTGCAACTGCACTAATAGTTTTTTTTTGTTTATTTTTTATGTTTGTTTTCGTGCTGATTTTTGTTTTGATATGCCTTTATTTAACAATGTTTCAATGCCCCTAAACCCTTGCGTAACGCCCGTAAGAGTCCTCAATGCTTAATAAATTTATTTATTTATTTATTGATACTATATCTCCGTTCGGATGATTTTGTAGGGGTGGGCAGCAAACAATCTTCAATCACAATGCACTGAGCGAGAACTCAACATGATGATGATGATGAAAAGCTTCGAAGTAACTTTACTCTCTTATACGCTTTTCGTCGACCTACGCAAGTCTTCTCCTTATATATATTGATATACAGGGTGTTTTTACTTATTCTTTTAGATTTGTTTAAAAAAAGCCGTGAAAGCTACACTTGTGCGGTTTGTGCAGGTGAGTTATACGGCCAAGATTACAATGTATAGGGGGATAGTCGCAATTATTAGTCGGTTAATTTAGTAAAGTTTGTTAATCAACTTCTTAATTAGGGCAAATTTACATATAGTTACAATTATAAACTTGCTGATCATCATCGAAAACCACTAAATCAACTGTAATTAGAAGGTTAATAACGCCGGGTTAGCATTTTACGGCGTTCTGTAAAAACGCTCGATTTGGACGCGTTTCTAGATTTCGGTGTCTTATCGGAGCGCATCTTTGCGCCCGCGGTCCTGCTCCCCGGTGGTCGCGGCGCGAAGCCACCTCCTCGCCTCCATCGTAGAATGGAGGGAAGTAGGACGGATGTGTGTTGCGCGCCTCAGCCACCCGGGAGCAGGACCGCGGGCGCGTAGATGCGCTCCGATAAGAAATCAATATCTATAAACGCATCCAAATGAAGCGTTTTTACAGAACGCCATAAAATGCTACCCCGGCGTTATAACCTTCTAAATATAGTTGATTTACTGGTTTTCGATGATGTTCAGCAAGTTTCTAATTGGAACTATGTGTTTATTTGCACTAATTAAAAAGTTAATTAACAATTTTTACTTAATTAGCCCACTAATAGTTGCGACTATCTCCCTATATTATGTCCTCTTTGCCATATAACTGACCTACAGAAACCGCATAAGTGTAGCTTTCGTGGCTTTTTTAAAGAAATCTTAAAGTAATACAGGCAACGCTGGTACGATCCTACCGAGGCAAAGAATCAAATAGGCAAGTGGTTGGTATCCTCCTACCGGTAACGGTATTTTTATACAGGTAACCAGAATTACGTACCGCTGCCCTACAACAATGAGCGATGGACTGCCCAGGCAGACCGATATATTATGCAGGTATTCTGGTATTTCATTTTTACACTTCACTTGCCATTCTCCACATTGAATGTCCATTTTTATGGGCTCTTAAGAATCCAGAAGTAAGGTACACAAAACTAATATATCTACGTGCTACACAGGAAAGCAACGGATGTAGCTTCCAAGAAACGTCTCAAGACCTCCGAAAAACAACGCAGTGTCGGTGAAACTATCTCTGTCCGAGCTTTTCCGGACGACGTGAAATTTACTCATTTCATTTAGGCGCACAGATATTCGTATATCCGTAAATATTCATACATTGCTAAAGTGCTAGGCTCTGTGTATATTATTCCGACGAAGATATGTCCGACCACCATATGTTTAATACTTGATCTGAATTTTTCTTGTTTTTAAAATTGTTGAAACGACAGAACAACGTTACAGGGCTGCTACAAGAAGACGGATGACAACGTCGTCAAAGGTAAGATCGTTTTATTTTTTTTTTGTATAAATGTCTAAAATCTACACGAGTGTGAAATGTTTACCTGCTCTTTATGAGCGCAATCAAACTTTAAAGCCGATTCAAAAAAAAAAATAGGCCTGCGACGTTTTTGAAAGATAGAATCTGCTTTACAGGTTGAAAAGTTCCCAAGGTACGAATTGATTATTTCAATGTCTGGCACCGTAACAAAAATCATGGCAAAAAAGGTGGAGCTCTTTTTGCAGAATTTACGTTATCGTAAACATCAAGAAGACAAGCCTTAGATAAAATTTGGCGTTGTAGTCATGTTCAATGCATTACTATAAATTAATTTTAACAATTCCTTTTTTTATTATTTATTTTACATTTTAATGTTGATTGGCTCATTTTTTATTGTCGGAGGTATTTAAGCGGTTTCACGTAGGTGACTTGTATGCCAGCTTTTGATGATGCGAACCTTTGTGCACACAGGTCCTGTACGCATGCATTTTGTTTTTCATAAATAGAGGAAAACCAGTAGGCGTACAGGACCTGTGTAAATACAGGTCCGGTATGCGTACAAGGTAAGGAGTTTGAATACAGGTCCTCTATCCCCAAATAATATATGAATTAAACTGGTCAATCTGTATCACCATTTACACAGGTTTTCCAGTAGGGTATTGGATGTGTCTCCATTTTTAAGAGGTTCAAAACCACAGAGGTAATTAAACTTACCAATAAGCTAAAAACAAAATAACATAACAAGAATATACTATTTGTCACTATTTGAACAAGGCTTTCAAGAACACAATGCAGGTGTACACACCGTCGTTCTCTGGCGATGTTGGAGCCTCAGAACGAATGTTCACGTCCGAGTTCTCAGTGCCTGCGAAAAGGGAGATAGTTAGTGGTAGTTAATTTACTTCCGTTCATTTCTCAGAGCCGTTGGGAGGTGAATAATTAGTGAGAGAATTTATTTCAGCGCCTGTCAACAGCCAGGGGGCCTCCAGGACAATAAAATTAAGCTTTCTAGAAACGCCAGCGCCACCAGTAACCGCTCCGGGGCATTATGTGAAGTATTACGTTATCGAGTCCTTCGGCAAAGCCAAGTATAACGTAGTCGAGCTTTTCATGCGATGTGGCGCACGCTACCACCCGAACTGTAGCACCATTCTTAAGCCATTCATGCATCCAGGTGAGCTAACTGTCTTCAAACGTTGTTAAAATGCGCTGCGTTTTTTTTTTTTTTTTGGCGAAGGAAAATAAATATTACCAAATAGCTGAAGTGATTCCTGGAGCAAAATAAAAAGAAGACGTTGGATGCGTGATAGATACTACAGTGTACTAGAATACTTGGGTAGTGTTGGGACCGGAGCGGCTCGCCTGAGGCGCGTGGTATTGATCGCGACAGGGGTCGACACCGGCGCGTTACTCAGAAGGTGTGCGCGTGCGCGGCTGAAGGCGCGAAACTATAAATTTTCGGTGCCGCTTTGGAAGAGCGCACATAGGATTTCTGATACAGCTATACTCTGTTTCACCTTATGATGTACTGCAGAAAAGGACACAAGCGCGAGCTCCTTGCTCTGGGGCAGATCTCGGCGGCACAAGCTCTCGTGCATTAAGGGCATCTACCAACGCTATGAGCTCGCGCTTCTAGCTTTCGTTGCGGTACAACATAAGGTTAAACGGAGTATAAGACCTGCCAGCGGTCGTACCGCGGCATCAATTACGCTGCGGCAGGACTGTTGGCAACATAATGCTTTAATATATGGACGGTACAAGCTACATTACTCTGCCTTCACATAAAAACAATTGCGACTTTAAAGAAGCGGATTGCAAGTTGTTTCAGCGCAGAATTAGCTGCGACTTTCGGTTCGTTGGATGGTAAGCATTTTAAATGGAATGCCCATTTCCTTGGTTGCAAAAGGCCAAACATTAGATGTTTGGCGGGGATATCTAAAACTCAGTAGTAGTGTTTTTCGTTTTTTTGCTGTTTTATTTTATGGTCGAACGAAACAACATATTGGAAAGAGAGAGATTGTTTTAGTACGTTTTAAGTACGCCAGGTTAACTTCTCTCTTCTTTTCTGCCCGTCTTCTTTTTCTTGACCTTAATCAGTTCGCTTCACTTGTCACTCATTCTTGTGTTCATTTATGTGACAAACCACCTAAGCGACGTTCGCAAAAGAGATGAGAATATTATATTTCTTCATGGCTGCCACGATCATCCGCGGACCACCCGACGTTCACTTAAAAAAATAGCTTATAAGCCGTGACAATTTTTATCACGCGTTTTAACATTAAACTTAAGTCCAAAAACTGTTACAACGTTGGCTGAACAAGTATTGCTTTATAAGATTCAAAGAAGAAAATAAGCAACTATTTCACATCATTTAGAGCAGGAAACAACAACACGCGTAAATCAGGCAAGGTAAAAGTTCTTATAGTTTACAGCATGGCATCGAAATGCATGGTTACAATGTGCAGCGCATTGTCCTCTTGAGGGTAAACCATCTGAAACCTAAACGCTCGTAACACTACAACAAACCGACAGCTGATTTCTGACAGCCAGGTAAGACTCGCCTGAGCTGGGTATTCGAAGTGAAAGACTCATGGTTCCACAGGGGTCGAATCTGGTTTACGCAGACATACAGGGTGTTTTTAGTTTTCATTATTTACAGAACTTTACAAATTTTACAATAAAAGGAGGCGGCACACGTGGATGCCGCCTTTACTTATATCTGTAAGGCTCGGTGGACACCAAATGGGCGAATTACCGTTGCGATGTTTAATAATTAACCAAGATCCGTTTGTTAATTTGTTCTTTAACGGTTCAATTGGCCATGTTGCAACTGCAGTTTTAAAGGGACTCATTATAAAAGGCTAACACAATTTCGACAATTCGCGAAAAGGCAACGAGGTTCGCGAAATTCATCATTAAAAGTTGGCCTTTCTTCGCTTGATTCAGAAACCGCGTGATGCTAATGATACGTAGAATAGTGACGTACTCGTCTTGAGGTGTGCTTGGCATACCACGTAGTCGTCTTGAGGTATACTTGGCACACCACATCAAGTAAGTTGTCGAAATAAAAGAACACCGCACTTTCGATGCTGATCTTGTTAGACTTTGGCTCAAGAGCAGTCTCCAAATAGGCAACACCGTCGAAGTTACTGAACCTGTGAACAGCCAAGTAGGGAGTTAGCACATTCAGGGAGCCTAGTGCGTCGCTGACCGATGTCTTGTGGTGAAAACGCTGGTGACAACGGGTCAGTTTTCCGAGCGAGCCCCGAACGCTTTGCAACGATGAGCTCTGGTGGACTTACCTTCCGCTTCCTTTCCTCTCGTCCTGCGGAAGGGTCATCACTCAGGTCCTGGGCTACACTTGGCAGCAGAGTCGGTACCGCGTCTGACGTGAGCGCAGGGTGTCCACGAGGAATCCTTACTTTCTTTCCGCCGATTATGTGGGTGTAGTCTCGAAGGATGCAGTGGGGCTCAAAGGGCAGCTCGCAGAGAGCGCTTGTTTCTTCAAGACGCTTGTCCGATCGTTGCAGATTCTTTTCCCAAAGATCTCTTGTGGCTCTGTCCTTTGAAACGCTGAAAAGGGGCGCCGTTTGAAAGTTAACATATTCGGCAGAAACCTGCCTGGTTGGGTGAGAGTTAAAGTCCGAAAATGTAGCTCCAACCCAAATTTGAAAGGCCACCCGACATTTCAAAACCAAATCGGTTTCTTCATCAGGGGTGACTGAAGGCACGCGGGACAGCAGCAGCTCCTAACCCCTTGGTCTTCAAAAAAGAAATGAAAAGGAAAATACAAATAAAAAAGAGAAATTAGGAAATTAAAAAATTGTAACATAATTTTTTTAGTTATGGAGACGGTCATCTCTTAAGCTTTTTCGTCAGGTCACGGAGGCCATGCAGCGTACACATGGGGCAAAGCGCCCAGGGACCTGTTTATGTTTTCTTGCGTATGTTGGATTTGTCACGATTCCAAGTAAAGTCTTCTTCGAAATTTGGGCACTGTGCCCACCACGTGCGCGTTCGCGAAGTCAATGCGATGGTCTAGGGTATCGCAATGTTCGGCGATGACGCTGCGCTCACTGTCAAACTTCCGCACGTCGTTCTTGTGTTGGCGAATACGCTCGGGATAGTTATTCGTCTCGCCGACGTAGGTTGCGGGGCACTCTGCGCAAGGAATGGTGTAAACCACGCCCTGTGCTCTTTCTTTTGATAGACGATCTCTCGCTCTTGGCATAAACCTTCCCAGTGTGGTCGTGGGCTACCTGAATATCTTCCTTTCCCAGTATTCGTGTGAGCGCTTCGCTGGTTTCCTTTACGTAGTGAACGCTGATGCGCGCGACTCGATGGGGCTGTCTTTCTTCTACTGGCATCTGGTTTTGTCTGGCGAGACCTTGGCGTAGGGCGATGCGCTCAATGAAGCTACTAGAGTAGCTATTTTTCTTTAGATCTTCAATAATGGTCTTCTCCTTTTTTATCTGTTTCCGATAACCAGATAGTCGTTGCCCTACGCAGGAGCGTCGAAACCACTGAGGCCTTATGACTCGTTGGATGGTTGTAGTCAAAATCGAGGTAGCGTCCGGTGTGTGTTGGTTTTCGGTACAGCATAAACGTCAGTTCATGCCCTCGTCGGTTCACCAGCACATCAAGGAACGGCAAGGTGCCATCCGTCTCACATTCCACGGTAAATTGAATGGCCGACTCGATAGAGTTGAGGTGTGCCAAAAAATGAGTCACGTCCAGTTTTTTGAGAATGTAGAAACAATCATCTACCTAGCGCATAAATACTTTGGGGCTGTTGGGGAAAGACCTCAGCGCTTTTTGCTCGATTGTTTCCATCGTGAGGTTGGCCGTTGTGACCGAGATGGCCGCACCCATTGCAGTGCCACTGACCTGTCTGAAAAGCTCCCCTTTGAAGGTGAAGTATGTGCTGCCGAGACAAAACTCGAGCAGACGGCACACTCTAAGAAAAAGGGGAGCGCGACTTAGTCCCCGAGGAGAGCAAGTGCGTTGCCACAACCATTAGTCCCCTCGGGGACTAACGGGAAGGGGAGTAACAGTTGCACCCCTCCATTAGTCTCTCGCAGTTCCTCCGATGGGATCAAATGTTGCGCCGTTGCAATTGACCCCTGGAGACTAACTCTTAAGCCCTTGCACTTGGTACCCTGGAAGCAACTGTTACACCGTTTCAATTGAACCCCGAGGAGGAACTGTTAGGTTCTTGCACTTGGACCCCAGGGACTAACTGTTACACCGTTTCAAATGAACCCCGAGGACCAACTGTTAGGACCTTGCACTTGAACCCCTGGGTCTAAACGTTGCGCCCTTGGATTTAGACCCATGGGACTGAAGGTTTATCCTTTATGTTTGGTCCCGAGCCACAGATCTCCAAAACAAAAGTGTGCAGTTCAGGTTAAACGTAGCTTTATTGCCTCGTAGATACACATCGCATTCAAGGATGACTGAAGTCGAAGTTCCTGGGCGGTAGAATCCACGATAAGGCCAACTTCCGAAGAGTGCACTTGCGTCAACGATGGCTTGGACACTGGGACGTCTGTCCAAACCGGTCGTGGTCCAAGCACCGTTTATTGGGGCACCGGCAGCTTCTTGCCTGTTTGCGAGGAATTCGGATTATTAGTAACAGGGCAGCGTGAAATACCCGATCGCTCGACAAAAGTATGAGATATAACACACGTATAATAAAATAACAAATAGGCTGCATAAGTGCTACAATGGTTCACATCCAACATGCGATCTGTTGACAGCAGACCAGCGCAATATTCGATTTTTAGTAGACCGTTTGCTGCGAACTACACACCCACCGTGTGCGTGCTCAAACTATGCTTCAAAGTGACGGCACGAGCTCCCGCCATCAATGCGAAAGTCTAGTGTACAATCGAATAAATGTCTCCATTAAGGCCGGTTCTCACACGCCGCGAAACGCTGATGTTGCGCTGCTCACGAGGCGTGAGCTACTTTTCGTCTGCCATGAGCAACAGTTTCGACGGCGCGATATAAAGCTGGTGACCGCTCCCGTCTGCACGCGCTTATCCCAAGGTCAGCGCTATGCTTGTAGCGCTCCGCTGCATGTGTGGACAGGCCTTTATGGTCAAGTGATCATGCCAGGGTCTGCAAAACACAAAAAATAAGCCATCGGTAGAACTGGCGTTTCGCTCGACACGATTGAATATGAGGTATCTGTGCTGAATAACAAAATCAACAAACATGGTTCCAAAAAGAATAGAGCATGGCGCGCGCTTTGCAAGCTAGAGAACGCGCTCAAAATAAAACACTTTCTGAAGCCGCAGTTAATGAATACACCATAAACATAAGTACTTCGACATACCTTAATCGAGGTCCCTTGACTTGAGACTTCAGAACAGATCAAGTGCAGCGCTGCAGCACCGCGAACTCAAACCGGATCCCGCAATGATCGGAGCCGACACAAGGAGAAAAAACCTTACTAAAAAAAGGCTGCTTTTCAAACAAAGACCCCTTCCCATTTTCCCGCCGGAACCTATTTGCCTCATCTGCCCAACCCCCGCGTGAGCGAGGATTACAAGAAAGAATGCGTGTTAGGGGTTGGTGGGAGGGGTAGTGCGAAGGGCGCGCACGAAAATCTCTTTTCCTTCTCCCACCACACACAGCACACGGACACAGCCCCAAGGACGGGAGAAGGTCGCCATTTTCAACACGCCGGTCGAGTGACGTACAAGCAAACATTTTTTTCTCTTCTCTCTCTTAAGCATTTTCAATTTTCTCGGGAACCCTATTTTTTTTTTGGTTTGCATTTCTTTTGTATTAGCAGGGTGTTACCATGAATGACGTTCCGGGCGCGGTTCGTTCTTCGTTGTTCATCAGGAATGTTATCTGAAACAGCGACGAAGATGGCATGAAGGCGGCTGGATACTGCCCCTGAATGTGCTTTTTGAGTGGAACGTGCCGTGCATCAAGTGTGTCGTTGCGGATTTTGAGTTCGACATTAGACTACCCGGAAAGGTTGGTAACGGGGCGACGCAGAGACGAGGCTCGACTTGTTCCCAGTAACTCAGTTTTAGCGATTGAAATAACCATTTATACTGACTGCGAGACTCCGGTGTTGAAAGCGCGGCTTCTACAAACTGTTAAGTTTCATTTAAAAGAAAAAAAAGTGTTAGTATTTGTAGGTGTTCGGTTCAGATAAATGCTAATCTTTTGCGCGAAGGCAAATTACGGGAATGGGACCTGTGAAATGTCAACAGGTCATCTTTGACGAGATAGTTGGGTGAAGTCGAGTCAACACATTCGTTAACCCGCATTTACACAACGCGCGAAGCTCTACCATGTAATGTCTTAACGTTCGTGGCACATTAAACAAATTCGCCAGTTTCGTTCGAGTTTTGTCAGCACTTTCCGCCGTGCTGCGCTGAGTCTCGCCGATCCCCAAGACAAGCGAAATAGCATCCATCCTCCTGGCGCACTTTCCGTTTGCCTTCGGGGACTAGACGATACAGATGCACGCGGTCTGAGGGGGACTAATGGATGCTTTTGCTCGCGCACGCCTATTGGTTAGTCCCAGTCGAGCGCAGTTAGTCCCCAGCTTTTGCGCACGGTACCTAGCTTGAACCAGATAGTCCTTTCGGGAAGCATCTGGGAGTCCAGAGGACAAAAGGCTGCCGTTAGTCCCTTGAGGCCAACTTTTTTCTTAGAGTGCACAGTTCATCCACAGTTAGGTTGGTTCTTGTCATCAAGGTCTTGTGGTGAAGGCTCTGTCGCCGTTTCGCCGACGGCATTTCGGCGCTACCCTTAGGCTTTCACCATCCGCAAAATCGCAACACACAAGATTCAAGACATATTTCGATCGAACACACTGAACCATGAAATTGTGCTCAGCTTTCCAACGCGCGCACCGCTCCAAATAAAAAACAAAAAAACAATAAACTATAGCGTCTAAAGAGTTCTCGACTCCAAACGTATTTTCCACCAAACGTGGCGGGCTGAGCGATTTTTTCCGGGTAACTCGACTACAGCGCCGCCACAAACTGTCAATACACGCGCCCTCACGAGCTCCCGTCGCCCAGCCGCTCCGGTCCCAACGCTGCCCAAGTATTCTACTACACTGTATTGATACCTCGCTTTTTGCGCGTGGCCCACTCACGACGGCACGTTCAAAAAAGGCAGTGGACAGAAGTGCAGTGATTGAGGTTTCTGGCCTAATGTGAGCAACGCAGCTCAGCACAGGGCGCTCAAAGAATGTCGTGTGCCGTACAAGGGGACCCAATGCTAACGTAGGCAACGTGGTTCTCACAGGCGGTAGAATGGTAGCAGCTGACGAGGGAACAGCGACCTTCACTGTTCCCATAATGCCTCACACGCGCCGCTTAAGGGCGCGCTCTACTCTCCAGAAAAGTCCATTTGTCCTATACAGAATACTCAAGCAACAGATGTTCAAAAAGCATAGTAAAGGAGCAAATGTCACAGCGCACCCTAGTGCATACAAAATAGTGAACTCCAGTCGGTGAGAGGTGAAGATCCCAGTAGAAGCTCCGCCTCGAGCACGCGCTCGTTTCCTTCCGCCAGCCTTTGACTGCGTGCGCCACGAAATGTTGTCAAATATGGGAAGCTCGCACCCGAGGTCAAGCAGCTGCTGGATTTTTCACCTAGCTGTCACCGACTGTGAACAATACATTATGTAAAAACAGCGGATTGTATGTTTGTTGCAACCGTGTGAATAAACTCTTAAAATAAATATCGCGATACAAAGCGTTCTCACAACCTGCAGGTTTTGCCGGATGGAACTTAAAAGGGCACCAACGGCTCATCACCGTTCTTGGCTGCGATGAGCTATTGCACTAAAAGTTTCTCGGTAACATCATAAAAATGCTGCCGTTCACTGTTACTGTAAACCTAAGAAACAAAGATCGTAGCTAGCCCTGTGTATCTTATTCTCACTCTTTACCCAAGAAGATTCCGGCTTTAGCGGATAAGAACGCCACAAAAAGATCCCAAAGTACGAAGCCTAAACGTCACGAGGCACTCGCTGCATTTCGAAAGCTGTCATTGCGAACAAAATCACGATTACTTATGCCATGAAAGGAAAGAAAAAATGAGAGTTGACCGGCAAACACAATAACAAACATGTTTGCTAAGTAGCTTATGATGCGCTCCACAGGCAAGCTTCTCCAAGGATATGCTTTCCCGGTGGTCGAAGACGAACATTTGAGCAGGTACCGAAAAAGCAATGCGGAGAGCAAGACGTATGCTTCGTGCTCAGGAGTGGCGGTGACGTCAGAATGACGCCGAGTTCTTATTGGTTGATTGAAAAAAATAATTATTGGGTAGACCTCAAGGAATCTAGCATTGGGGTCTACCAACTACTTTCTCAATAAGCCAATAAGAGCTCGGCGTCGTTCTGACGTCCCCAAAACTCCTGAGCTAGAAGCAGGCGACTTGCTCTCCGCATCGCTATTGTCCTTGAACTGTGGCCGGCCGGGGAAAGCGTGATGGCAACATCGTCATCAAAATATGGTTCAAGTTAGAAAAATTGCAACGATACCAAAACTCCTTAGACCAAAAGACCGAATTAGGTCACAACTACATTCTACACAAGGCCTAAGCATGACGCCATCGTTAGTGGATCCCCGACTCGCTCCAAGCAGCAAGCACGCTAATGTACGACGAGAGACACCGCCAAACGCCTCAGGCGTCCGTCTTCAAGAAACCGCGTCTTAGCATCGCGTTTGTTGTGAGACGCTGCAAGACGCCCTGGCGGCGATGCTGACGCAAGCAAGGCGTTGCTGCGTGGAACCTCTAGTGATGACGTGTGGAGGGAGAAGGCATCGGCCTTTTCTTTTATACAGAGTATTCACACCACTTCCAGACGCTATGACAGGGGAAGGGAGAAAAAAGGTTCTCTTAGGTTTACTTTGTATTTCGGTGGGTTCGCGATGACTATCAGTTTAGCGAAAAATTGCTTGAGAGCTACACACTAGAATTGCCCCAGGGTCGTGCTTTTAGGTTGCGGAGATTCGAATCCAGCATGAACCAAATGTCACAGGTGCAATATCTCGAGACGAGGGACGACTCCGACGCCGCCAAGGGCCCCGAGTTTGGGTGATCGAGGGGAGGCGGTGGTAAGGAGACGGGGCTCGCATACATCAACATTCTGCCGAAAGACGGCGCGAAGTGAGAAACGTAAGAATGCGGTGACTTGATCGATCATCTCCGTGCCAAGGATAGGTGCCAACCTGGTCATTGAGGAGATAGAAATGCAAGGTGACACGGAGCTCTCTGAAAGAAAGCTTGAATTCTTCCAAAGCAAGCAAGTCAAAGCATTTGACTATTGCAGATTACAAAGACTCGTGC
Source organism: Ixodes ricinus (assembly GCA_037355805.1). Lineage (NCBI taxonomy): Eukaryota > Metazoa > Arthropoda > Arachnida > Ixodida > Ixodidae > Ixodes > Ixodes ricinus. The sequence goes on from JAZHYW010021644.1 coordinate 22,590, forward strand.
TCCACTGAAAAAAAAATTGAAATGAAAACTTTTTAAGATAGTCTTCTGAATTTAAGGTCCGACACAGCGATCCCTGCCGTGAAGTTAAGCGCGTGTCTTCGGCACCTGGCTGTCGAAGGTGCCGATCGCCGTTGCATTGCCGTTCGCGAAGCAGTATAACGCGTTTGAGAACTTCTAGGTTTCAAGTCGTTCTCAGTGGTGCTGTCCTTCGCCAACATTTCGAGTTGTTGAGTAATTCGAACGTTCAGGCGGAAGCTAAAAATTTGAAAGCTTTGTGTTTGAGGCTTCACCCTAACGCTAAGGCACACGCATGCGGCCATCTCAAATCTGACGATCTGCCTATGTGGCTTTGACGCGGCTACGTAGTTAGGGCGCAGAAATCTCCGCATTTTTATCTGTTTGTCTGCTCACTTCGTTTTTTTCCCTGTTATTTCGTGCACTGAAGCGAGGGAATATAGATGGAATGATAACTTCCGGACACTTACAAAAAATACAATCCAATTATAAAATGTGAAACGTTATTTCGAACTTTATGACGTAAAATACTTTTTAACTAAAATGGCCGAACCTGCTTTGCTAAAATATACACATTGGTCTTTCGAAACAAACATGGGGGGCATTGTGAAAACAATATTGTCGTGTTGGTGTTGATGCCTTGTTTGCGCCTTCGTTGTTGTAGTTTTTATTTTCGAAAAGGTTGATGTTGTTGTGAGAATAAATTTTTGTTTGTGACAGTACGCCCGACACCGATCATCCTTTCAGAAGCCCTGCGATATAGTCTCGCAAAATAAAGCGCGCATACAATGACTCGCTGACAATCATCGACAGGCCGTGAGTTCGACTGAAAGTGCACAAGTGTGCTCGGTTTTCTTTTTGTCTACCGTAATATACCTTTTTTCTAAATTACCCAAGTACCAAGGAGCATGCTGCGAGTGTAGTTACACGCGCTGCACGTGCTGGCGTCTGCAGAAGTAACTGTTCTAAAGCAAAAGCCGAAAACAAAAACGTCTGCTTGCACGCGCGTAAGGTTGGTTATTTACTCATTATTTATTTTGGTTATTTACTCCTAACCTTTTTCGCGAGGAAGGCGAGCACGTGCAGCACGTGTTCCTACGTTTCCAACATTCTCCTTGATGCTTGCGTAATTTAGAAATAGGTCCATCATGACGGTAGCCCCCATAAGCCTTGCGTCCTCCCTGAAGGAATAGTCTTGACCGCATAACCCCTGGGAGTTAATTTTTTTACTACTTTTAACCTTTTTTGCCCGGTCCTCGTGCAAACATCGTCACGAATGGCTTTTCAAAAACGGCTTTCCATGTCCCTACCTAGGTCCCCTGCTATCCCATTCGTCACAGTGCGCGCGACGATTCGGCGCTCTTTGCCATGAAAACGTTCGTAGAATTATAACGTTTTCGTTTGCCCTGAACAATCGCTTTTTGATTTCCGGTTGTCACGACAAAGTAATAAATGGTTTAGATTACACTGGATTATTTGCATTTCGTGTACTTGACAACCGTACCATTGGAGCAATAAACACGAAAGAAAATTGCCGCGATGCTTGTTGTTTTGACCGCGACCGGGGTCAGACTTATGACCGTCTGCTCGACCACGCGCACTAGAATGCTTTCTTGATGTTGAATGATTCCATTCGGCTGCAGTAACGCTTAAAATAGCACGGTAGATGGCGTAATAAGTTGAGAACACAACCTTTGGGAAGATGCAATATTCGGATTCTACGTGTGTGCCGGTGCCATGAAGCCTGAAAGTGATTGTGTTTGTTGTAGCAAGTAAAGTCGTCGGTGTTGATAATATAAAGGCGGGAAGAAAGCTTACTTAATTCAGCGCTGTCACACGTCGATAATCCGAACATTTTAAAATAAAGCGAGCTATGCTTCCGCTTGCACCGAGGCTGCAGCAAACGGCTCAAGAAAGACATGTGTCGACGACTGTCGGCAAACAAACCGACAAAAAGAAAAAAAAAACAGTCATAGGATGACCTCACTTAGGTTTGTGTGAAATTAACTGCTCATTCATCGGGCGACAAAAGCAGACAGTGTTAAATGCAATGGAAATTTGCCGGCACTTCGAAAACGCGCATTTTGTTTCAAACTTGGGTGTATGAAATTTGTTATCGCCACGGAAGTCTCGCGGAGACGGCATTGTGAACGCAGCCTTCACAAATGTGTGTTTTCTGAAGGTTGTACTCCGCATGCATGGTTGTAAAGCTACTATGAAACAGCCTACACTCTCAGAAAAAGGGTATATTCCTACACCTCTTGTCCCATATGCGACACCCCAAAACTTAATTTCGACGTAAAGCGCGCTGACGTCATACAGACGGCCTCAACTTTTACGAGAAGCCTGAGAACGGCGAGATATACCTTATTAAGTAGCTAAAGTACGTATCAAAGTACAAAGAAAAGAAACAATGAGGTTTTGCAGGAATACCAAGAAAACCTCGTCTACTTTTTGTAGTCAATAACACGAACATTAGATACTCCAATAAGTTGTACCATTCGGCTATCAAGCCGCCTGTGAAAGTTGGGAATGACGGTTCGACGTCAGCGCACTGTACGTCGAACTGAATTTTTGGGGTGTCGTATATGGGACAAGGGGTGTAAGAATATACCCTTTTTTTCTGAGAGTATATGGTGTCCTAAATGTCGGTAATTTTGCTTATTTTCAGATTGCTGACTGGCTAATGAGTGCTGTTGATACCATAAGGCGGAGTATCCGACATTGAACGGATGACATAAGCATATGGATAGCCAGTGTGCTCGTTAGAGTACACTGGCTATCTATGATGAAAATATCTGGACTCAAACTCAATACCTTAGAGATGGGCTGCACAGCTTTGATTAGATTGCATTCAGCTGTGTCACTTTTGCTACTGTACTGCCGCCTCTCGTTTATGCTTGGTGGTGGTAACTCAACAGTGCCTATTTGTTCTGCATAAGAGGCATATTTTAAACACTGGTACTTTGTCGCCTCCTTTTCACAACTTTTTATTCTTAGGACTCCTTGCCATTCCTTTATCACCGCTTTCATGACAGTTATTACCCCTTTCCATCTGTTTATGACCTCTTATTCCGAATCGTTTATGACCCGTTTTCAACCTTTTTTCCTCCGCTTTGTCATTCGTGTAAAGAGCAACATCCATCGCCGCAGCGGCAACTGAGCTGGGCCATATTCCAAAGCAGCAAGGCGTCTGCTCGCCTCTGGCTCCGCGCCATCTTTGCGACGCTCGTATTGGTACGAAGGCCTGACGTCAACAGGCGTCACTTTCTTTTTCTCCCCGCCGCCGTGGTGAGGCTTTGAATCTTTTATCACGATACCTCCTAACCACACCACTCTCCTCGCGACATCATGTATGGCAGCTGACAAACGGGCGCACAAACTGACTCGGGCGGGGTTTCCTAAAAACGAGCGTATTATTCTAACGCATTAAAAGGCGGTAATACATGTGGTTAATTTTTGTGCCACCAATACCCTTTGAAAGTAAATTGTAAGGATGTGCCAATGTGGCTACAGCCTACAGGAAGCCCTGTAGTATTTTATTATCATCTCGAATTTTCGCCTTAAAGGTCGGAGCGCATGACCGATATAGAAGATGGAAAGACTTTTATGTTTGCTTGAACCAATGTTCTAGTTGACTACTCGGTACTGCAGAAGAGGAAGAGTAATTTAAATTGTAAGATATAAGATACAAAATGAAAAGAACAGGAGATCGGTTTATAGTGTTTAAGAAGTGTCTACTGCTTACAACGCCTAATGTTCCTGGGCCATAGTTACACGGTAGGCGCAAAAAAAGTATGCTGCGCTTTTTTTAGTTGGAGCAATACCCTAATAATATTAATCTTTGATGACTCAGACAGTAACGCACCGAAAAAAGTCAATAGCCTGTACTGCGGAAGCCCGAAATGCCGAGTCAATTGAGTGAGATTTCGGGATTGTATAATATACAAGATGCAAGATGAGGACGACATGCCCTTCTAAGCGTCGCCCAAACCGCTTCGCAAGTCTGGGACTTTCGGTGACGGATCACGCGAGTTCGCCAGTGAGCTAAGGCATTCTTCGGAGAGCTCTTCGTTTTACGTTCAAGATGGTAATGCCCTTGCGGTTTAATGGTAAGGTCAATCAGCTAGGTGAAGGCAGCGGCCGCAGGTGAGCCAGTCGAAGTGGACGGCTGCCACATCCGATGCATTGACGTCCATGGCTAGACGTAGCTCCGCGTTCGCGGAACTTACACTGAGGCTGATTCCACAGAAGCTTACCCATTTGTGTAGCCATTAGCTTCAAATGTCGGGAAGGCTGAAGAGTTAAGGGAATCTTCCGATTCTGGAAATAAGATAAGCGCTGAGGCAATTATCGCAACGACAATCACGAACGATCTTGCACACACTGATTTCCCGAGATATTTTTCTCAAATTGAGAAAATATAATATATTCCACAAAGGAACTTACGGAACACAAGCGACTGATTCTCCAATTCAGTAGAAGCCAAATAGAAGGGTGAGAGCGTGCAAACGTGATCGTCAAGATTGTGAAGGAGCGAGCCTTTTCGTTTTTTTCTCCTCATCTCTGTTCGTGACCAAAAAAAACCCGGCTTTAGTCCAGTGTTGCACGAGACAAAGTACAGCCGCATTCGTGTGCGTAATAGATATTGCCGGTGATAGAAAACGGAAAAAAAGACAGAGCGCCAAGACGAAACAAAAACGGTGTCGTGTTTTTGGTTATACAGCCCGGAGTAAGTGTGCCACAACGGGCGACTTGTCTCTCAGCCGTAGACGATCATATACGAGGGGCGTTCATAAAGTTCGTATTCTCGGCATAAAAAATAAAGGAAATGGAACAAAACCGGCATAAACATGAGCGCCCGTCCCTCTAGTTTCCGCACAGTATAAGCATCGCATGCTATAGTAGCTCGGAACGCCGCTAGGGAGACAAAACACAGATGGCACCGCCCGTCGGTGCCAAGCACATGCATTGATCCGTTTTTTTTTCATTTGAAGGGGAGCAATGCCAAGGATATTCATACCAATCTGGGAGCGTTGTTCGGGGACAACGTCCTAATTTACGACACTTTTGGTTAAATGGCACAGACGCTTCTAGTGTGGTTAAATAAGAGGAAAGCTTTTCAAGGACGGCGACCAAGTGATTGCTGAAGTGGAGCGATTCCTGAACACTCAAGACGAGGAGTTTTATAACAATGGCTTCCGACATGTTGTGCATCGCTGGAAAGGTGGGTAACTTTTGGTGGCGAACTTGTAGAGAAAGTTTCAACTCCTAATCGAGTTTGATTGCTGAATCTCTATTCCTTCGTGAGAATAATACGAACTTTATGAACGCCCCTCTTAGGCTGTGCAGTACTGCCGCTAGCCTAGGGTCTCTAACGTGCACCACGCAGTAGTGGTACACGACCACACGCTGGTGTGAGCTCATCGTGTTCAAAACGGTCATCATTAAACAGCGGGAGAGATTGTAGCGAATACTTCCATTGCGTCGAAAGGGCCGAAGTTATGGCGAGGAGGCGCTTGAGGAATAAAACGCGAAAAATGGATGAACAGAAGTGATGGTCAAAATTAAACAACCAAGTGTATCACGAAAGAAGCGTCGTAATTAGAGGCCCCAAGCGGACAACCAAACCAGAGGAACCCTCGTACCTCCTATTCAGCAATGCGATCGACAACAGAATACCGTACCTGACGCTTCGCTTCCGCAGTGTCACAAAGAAAGTTGTATATCTGAGTCAAAAACTTTATCTAGACTCGGGTTTGGCTCCCCAATGACTGTGACAATGACAGTGACTCAGCCAGGGCTCAAACCTCGAATCCGTCTACGTTTTCAGCTGGTGATGATGACGCCCCTTTATATTAAAAAAGAACACGCACTCTAAGCCTGTACAAAGTGACTTGTCAAATCTATTCTCAAATGTCAGGAGTATGGTTAATAAACGAGATGCTTTATCGTCTATCCTTGATGACTGCTCAGCTGACATTGTCGTCTTGACGGAAACTTGGCTGTCTGCGAAAATAGATAATGCCGAACTTCTTGACTGCGAAAAAGATTACACTATTTATCGCTATGATCGTGATGTTAAATCTGGGGGAGGTGTTCTTATTGCGGTAGCTCGTGATCTCGTATCTAATATGGTCGTACTTAGCTCCCCTCTTGAGTTCGTTTGTGTTTCTGTTCAGCTGAATCACCAAAATGCACTATTCTGTGCGTGCTATCGACCTCCAAGCGAAACATCGGCTTTCTGTGAACAATTACATGATGTCCTAAGTGGCCTGGTCTTGAAGTTTCCCTTTTCTCCTTTATTTCTTTTGGGCGATTTTAATTTTCCGAAAATAAATTGGTTAGGGTCCTGCCCCGCCGTCAGTGGAACGTCAGCCGAAGGGTTATCTTTTGTAAACTTGTGTTTAGAGTTTAATTTAACACAGCTTGTGAATCAACCTACCAGATCTGGTCCTACATCAGCTAACATACTTGACCTCATTCTAACTACAGCACCAGATCTTGTTCACTCACTTTCATATTTCCCTGGCTTAAGTGACCACTGCTTCATGCACTTTTTTATAACCGGGCACATTTCTCGTCAAGGTACTAAGGTCAAAACAATTAGAGACTACAAAAAAGGAGATTATTCACAAATTAATACCGAGCTTGAATTATTCATTGATGAATATATGCCTGGTTTTATTGAACGCACGGTAGAATGTAATTGGAATTTATTCAGAGAAAAAGTCATGTCGTTAATTCACAAATATATACCACTTCGTATCATCTCCGATAAACAACGTTCACCTTGGTTCACCACCGCTCTAAAAGTTGCTCAACAAAAAAACGACTCTTTCATCTAGCGAAACGCACAGACAATCCTATTCGTTGGAGCGCATATCAAGACAGTCTGCGCGCTTATCGCACCGCTATCAAAGAGGCGAAGCACATTTTCTTTAACAATACCCTCCCCTCGATTCTTTCCTGCCATCCTGCTCAGTTTTGGAAGATTATAAAACCTACACAAAAAAACGTTATATCTCTTGTAGATTTGAATTTTCAGGTCATCCGTACTGAAGACTGTTGCTCAGTGTTAAACGATGTATTTTCGAATTCATTTTCTGACCTTTCTTCTAGTGCTGTGCCTCAAGTATCTTCTCGCCATTTTTTTCCAATGCACCCAATTGTTATTGATTCTGTGGGAATTATGCATTTAATTCAGAATTTGAAACTTTCCTCTTCTTGTGGCGCTGATGGAATTAATTCGAAGTTCTTAAGAAACACTGAGGTTTATTCGTCTATATTTTTGTCGCAAATATTTAGGCAGTCTATTCAGTGTTCTCTAGTACCGCAGGATTGGAAGGTGGGGAAGGTGGTTCCTCTGCATAAATCTGGTAACGCACAGTCTCCTCTTAATTACAGACCCATTTCATTAATGAGCATCCCTTGTAAACTCCTAGAGCATGTAATATATTCAAACATGGTGTCATTTCTCGAGTCGAACTAATTTTTCTGTCCATTTCGGTACGGATTTCGTAAACATTACTCGTGTGAAACACAACTACTCTGTTTCGCCCATAACATAACCTCAGGCCTCGATCATGGATCATCATTTGACTGCATTTTCCTCGACTTCGCAAAAGCTTTTGATAAGGTACCCCATCATTTATTACTTCTTAAAATTAGCACCCTAAATATTGACCCTAACATCCGAAAATGGCTTGAATGCTTTCTAACAAACCGCACCCAAGTTTGTAACTGCAAACAACTGTAACTCATCTTTTTCTGTCGGAAAATCTGGCGTCCCTCAAGGTTCTGTTTTTGGTCCCTTGTTGTTTTTAATATATATTAATGATCTTCCCGACTGCATTAACTCTTCCATAAAGTTGTTTGCTGACGACTGTGTTCTTTACCGAGAAATAATCAACCAATCTGATCATTATCTCCTTCAATCTGACCTTGACAACATTTCTAACTGGTGTAACAAATGGCTGATGTCCTTAAACATAAGCAAATGCAAAAGCATGACTATCTCACGCCTTTCTAATCCCCCTCAAACCTGCGACTACAAAATTAAGGGTACCTTATTAGAGCATGTCACATCATACAAGTACTTAGGAGTTCACATAACTAATAACCTCTCATGGCATACCCACGTCCACTACGTCATTAACAATGCAAATCGCACCCTCGGCTACTTGCGTCGTAATTTTTCCCAAGTCCCCTCCTCTCTCAAGTTACGTTTATATCAGACACTCATCCGCCCAAAGTTAGAGTACGCATCAAGTATATGGGACCCGGCTCAACGCACTCTCATTGATGCAATTGAATCTGTCCAGAATCGATCAGCGCGCTTTATTTTATCTAACTATTTTCGTCTTGCTAGCGTTTCATTAATGAAATCTAATCTTGGCCTTCCTGATTTATTAATTCGAAGAAAAATTTCACGTCTCTCTCTCTTTCATAAAATTGTCTTTTATAACCGATCTTTGAAACAGGAACTTATTTCGCAGCCTTCATACCTCTCATCCCGCATGGATCACCAGTTCAAAGTTGCCATTCCTAACTGCAGCACAAATATGTTTTTTAATTCTTTCATCCCCAAAACCAGCTCAGAGTGGAACCGGCTTCCCCCTTCTATTGCCTCCATTGAAGATTCGTCATCATTTAAATCCGCCATAACCGAATATTTTTCTAATCCTGCACTTGTTTAATGTTTTTTTACTGCATATTGTACCAGTGTTGATGTATTTTGTCCATGTACCGGCGCAGACAATCTGAAAGGAACCAGCAATGCCAATAATGTTTTTTGTTTTGCGGTTTTACAAAAGCAACACTTGGGTTTCAACCTATTACTTCCTTGCAAAATTAATGTGAGTTTGTTGAGTACTGAAGTGTATCGTGACAGAGCGCGGCGCGCGAGCATGGGCCGACGCACCTGCGCGTGCCAACGCGAGCCACGGCCACTTCGACACCGAGCCTTCTCGAACAGGACCATGTTGTATATATCTGGGTTAGTAAAGCGGGGCGCATCGCGCTAAGTCCACCAGGGTGTCCTGTCTCGCTCGGTACTTAACACTGGCGACGAGGTGAACGTGCAGTATCGGCGGCTACAACGCTCAACCGTTCCAGGTATGTCTTCCAACGTACAGTTCGAAGAGTTTTCGCCTAATGACCCTGCGTCCTGGCCACAGTATATCGAGCGCCTGGAATTATTTTTCGTGGCGAACAACGTAACCACGGCAGAGAAGAAACGAGCCGTCCTGTGTAGCGTCTGTGGCTCTGCAACGTACGCCATCTTGCGCTCCTTGTGTTCGCCGAGCTCGCCAGCCGAAACGCCGTATAAGGAGATAACACGAAAGATTCAGGAGCACTTCGTCCCTCAACCGTCGGTGACTTTCACACGTTTCCAGTTCTTCAGACGCTGACCAACGTCCAGGGGAGCCTGTGGCGACCTTCGTGGCAGACCTCCGACGCTTGTCCGAGCACTGCGAGTTCGGAGGAATGCTCGACGACATGCTCAGAGACCGCGTCATTTGCGGCCTTCATGACGACGCGTTACAACGACGTTTGCTCGCCGAGCCCGCACTAACGCTGAATAAGACCCTAGACATGGCAAGAGCGGCCGAGGCGGCCAAGTCGCAAGCCACTGAAATTCGCGCCTCTGCGTCGACATCTGGGGCTGCAGTGGATCCAGAAACGTATCGGGTGGAAGGTGACGCAGCGTCAAGGTCGCCTCATCGAACCACCTCACCGCAGAGGCCAATCCCTCCGCCTGCCGCAACCGGCAACACACCAGGCAACACGGAAGAGCGCCGTTCAAGGGCACTTCCTCAGAATGCATGCTGGCGTTGCAATGGTGCGCATGACCCCAAAACTTGCCGCTTTGCTGGGGCTGTCTGTCATTTTTGCAATAACAAGGGGCATATTGTCGCAGCATGCCGCCAAAAGGCGAGAGCCGGACGTCGACGGTCAGCTGTTGGCAATAACAAGTTGGACACGATGGGACCATTACCGAAGGATTATGAGGTCTTCACCATCGAGCCGCCTGTGTTCTGCGATGTTTTGATCAATGGCCGTAGCCTGCGGATGGAAATCGACTCTGGATCGGCCTTCACCGTCATCAACTCGCGTGTTATGCGCCAGCTCCACATCTCCAAGAGCTGCCTCAGACCGTGCGCCTTCCGACTACGCTCCTATACGCAGCAGTGTCTCGAAGTTCTCGGAAGTGTAACAGCCGACGTGTCCTTCAAGGAGAAGAAAATGAAGTTGGAACTTGTGGTTGTCAAAGGGTTTGGTGTGAGCCTGCTAGGGCGCGACTGGTTCCGGTCCTTGGGCATCTCCTTGAGGGGGTCCTTCATGCCGACACATCGCCGCCTCAGGTGGAAGCGGCTGCGGTTCAGCAACGTGATTGACGAGTTTCCCGAGCTTTTTCAGCCAGGACTCGGAAGAAGCAGGGGACCCCCTGTTCGTGTGGATGTCGACCCTGCCGCGACTCCCAAATTTTTCAAGGCTCGTCAGATTCCACTTTCGCTGCTGCCCAAGGTGGACGACGCCATCGACAAACTGGTCGAACAAGGAATTTTTGAACCAGTACGGCATTCCTCATGGGCGACCCCAGTCGTGCCTATTCTCAAAAAGAACGGGAACATTCGCTTGTGCGGTGATTACAAGTGCACAGTGAACCGAGTCATTCGATGGGAAACATACCCTTTACCAACTGCCGATCAACTGTTCGCCAAACTGGCTGGGTGTGAGAAGTTTTCACAGTTGGATCTAGAACAGGCCTACCACCAGAAGGTAGTGGATCAAGCTACAGCGGACCTTCAAACAGTCAACACTCATCGGGTCTCTTCAGAATCACCCGTCTGCAGTTCGACGTTGCTACGGCTGTAGCAATCTTCCAACGCTATATGGAAGAGCTTCTCGCTGGACTCGAAGGTGTCTTAGTGTTTCTCGACGACATTGTGATCGGCGGTCAGAACAATGAAGATCATGAGTCTCGTCTCCGGGCCGTGCTGAAAAGAATCAGTGACGACGGGCTCCGCCTGAACAAGGACAAGTGCAGTTTCGGAGTGCCTCAAGTGTCTTTCCTGGGATACGAAATTGACAAGGAAGGCATCCACCCCACTGAAGACAAGGTTCAGGCTATTCAGACCGCTCCAGAACCGCAAGATAAACAACAGTTGCAATCCTTCCTAGGACTTCTAAACTTCTACGGCCGCTTCTTAGGGGGGCTGCTCACGTCTTGGAACCCCTACATCGGTTGCTGGACCAAGGTGCATCGTGGAAGTGGGGAGAAGAGGAAGTGGTAGCTTTCCGACGCGCCAAAGATCTTCTACAGTCTTCGACCGTGTTGGCACATTACGACGTCGAGCGTCCCTTGATATTGGCCTGCGACGCTTCTTCGTATGGCCTAGGTTTCGTCATGAGCCATGTGTCACCGTACGGTGAAGAATTCCTCGTGGCCTTTGGATCAAGAACAGTGACAAAAGCCGAAAGAAACTACTCGCAGACGGATCGTGAGGCGTTGGCTGTCGTAGCTGGGGTGAATAAGTTTCGTCAGTCCTTGTATGGACGACATTTCAAGATTTTTACAGACCACAAGCCTCTTCTGGGGTTACTGCACCACAGCAAGCCAATTCCTCAGGTTCTATCACCGCGTCTGTTGCGCTGGAGCCTGATGTTAGCCCAGTACGATTATGAGCTCATTTACAGACCTGGGAAACAGATGGGCAACGCTGACCTTTTCAGCCGTCTTCCTCAGAAGATTCAGGATTTTGAGGTACCTCCTCTTCGTGATGTTCTCCTCATCGAATCAACGCCGGAGGTACACATTGACGCAAAACAAGTGGCTTTTCTGACGAAGAAAGATCGTGTTCTTTCCCGGGTACTGCGTTGGATCCTGCACGGCTGGCCGTCGGAGAAACCTCCAGAGGTTTTCAGGCCTTACTACTCTCGCCGCGACGAACTGTCTGCCTATAATGGTTGTATTCTCTGGGGCAGCCGCGTCATCACACCCCTACCTCTTCGAGAAACCGTGTTGGACCTATTGCACAGCGGTCACCCGGGGGTTGTGAGGATGAAGGGTTTTGCAAGGGGTTATGTCTGGTGGCCGGGCCTTGACCAAGATATAGAACTCCGAGTGCGGTGCTGTGTTCCGTGTCAGGAATCCCGAAACACCCCAGCCCGTGCCCCCGTCCACCCGTGGGAATTTACGACAAGACCGTGGTCGAGACTGCACGTCGACTTTGCGGGTCCCTTCCAGGGCGAGTATTTTTTCATCGTAGTGGATTCCCACTCCAAATGGCTGGAAGTCCTGCGAGTCAAATCTACGTCCGCCGCGGCTGTGATCACTGTACTCCGTACCTTATTCGCTACGCACGAACTGCCAGACGTGGTGGTTTCGGACAATGGTACTGCCTTCAGTTCAGGCGATTTTAAAGATTTCCTCCGTCGAAACGGCATCCGTCAAGTCCTGGTGGCACCGTATCACCCATCTTCGAATGGCCACGCCGAAAGGATGGTGCAGGAGACGAAGAAGTCACTAAAGAAAATAATTCGGGGGGACTGGTCTGTTCGTCTGGCCAGATTCTTGTTCGAGCAACACATTCTTCCAAGCACCTCAACAGGGAAGAGCCCTGCCGAGCTTCTGTTCGGTCGACAACTCCGATCAGCCTTGGATCAGCTACATCCTGATTAACAGTCAGTCATGACCCAGCGCCAGGAGGCATCTTTCGAGGTCGACGGTCGGAAGGCTGTTCGACAGTTCGCGCAGGGAAGCCCCGTGTTTGCAATGAATTTCAGCGCAAGCGGGAACCGCTGGTTGCCAGGGGAGATTTTATGCCAGTTGGAACCTGTCTCTTACCAGGTACAGCTTGAAGACGGACGTGTGTGGCGGCGACACATCGATCACATCCGAAGTAGAAAATGCGATATGCCAAACCCTACTCTGAGGGGCAGCTGCGACGTGCCAGACCTCGGAACTACTGACCATGACGTCGGGCCGGACGTCGCGTCGAGTACGGAAGAGCCCGTCCAAGATAACCTATCAACACCGCAGCCGCAGTCTCCAAATCCAACTCCAGGGCCGGCCTGCTAGAACAGCGTCTGAGCTGAGACTTGGTGAGAGAAAGCACTGCGAAGGCTGGGGCGCGCGAGCGTCTTGAGATGCGGTTTGAGTCCCGCTCAGCTCGTGCGCTGGCTTTGGCAGTGCTTTCTTACACCCAGTCTCAGCTGAGACTCTGCTTCTAGCAAGCCGGCCCAGGTGTTTCTTCGTTAGGACGCCCACAGCGTGAACAGCGTCGTCCTCGGTACTTGCAGGATTACGTTTAGGGGAAGGTGTTGTGTACTGAAGTGTATCGTGAGAGAGCGCGGCGCGCGAGCATGGGCCAACGCACCTTCGCGTGCCAACGCGAGCCACGGCCACTTCGACACCGAGCCTTCTCGAACAGGACCATGTTGTATATATCTGGGTTAGTAAAGCGGGGCGCATCGCGCTAAGTCCACCAGGGTGTCCTGTCTCGCTCGGTACTTAAGAGAGTTGTATTGAAAAGCATTAAATATATTTCGGGCAAGCGACGGCCTTTTATTTGTGAGGCAAGGCAAGCGAATTTGATGATGATGATTGCAGTCGCTGTATCTGGCGCCACCGCGCCGCAGAAATAGCTTCGAGCTATTTCTTTTTTTATACATGCCGCTCTCTCCCGACAAATGTAAAGGCCGTAGGGGTGCCTCTCGCAGAGGAAGAGTGAACTAGAAACGACTGATTGGGGCGAGCTACAGGTTCCGCTCATGCTTTCAGTTGCACCTGTAAATATTGCTTTTGTTATAAATTAAAAGAAATAGATAAATCGAAAGAGGGATGCAAGAGGCATTGTTAGTCACCCATGGAGGGGTCTGGTTCGTCGTCTTGCGGGGATCATGAGAAAAAGAGGATAGGAAGTAGGAAGTGATTATGGGGATGGGCGTATTTACAGAAATGAAGGGTACAGCCGCTGATGCAAAAAAGGACAGGTCGCATCCCCCACCGCCGCAACCGCAGCCGGGTCGCGCGCTCCCCGGCTGGGCGCCGACTTCAAAAAGCCGAAGCGCTTGGAAAACCATCAGGTGGCACCAAGCCACTTCGATCGCAGCGCCACCTTCGCTGCGACCGAAGCGAGCGACGACACAGGTCGTCATATTTGTATTATAGCCTCTTAGGGGCTACATTGTATTTTTGTATCATTTTGACGTCAGAGGTAACGCAAAAACGCCACGTCACAAGGACGTGACGTTACGACGACGCAACGATGTCATCGTCGACTACGACGTTACCCGACAAAAATACGCTGTCGTAAGGCCGTCGGGACATTGCGTCGCGTTGAGGATGACGCCGTCACACGAAATCAAGTCACCGCTGTAACGCGGTCTTGACATCGCGCAGCGTCCAGGGCAACGTGGACATGGTCGTTGATGCCGACGTTAACGTCGACGCACCGCGCAACGTTAAACATCGCTATGACATCACGTTAACGTCGTCCTGACGTCGTCGTCAACGTCAACGTCATAAAGACGTAACGACCAAGCCTTGACTGCGTGCAACGTCGTCATCTTCGCCAACATCAACGTCGACGCGCCATCACGACGAAGTCTTGACGTCGTAAAACATCGTCGTCACCAACGATGACGTCGACGTCGAAGTCGTGAAGTTGTCGGGAAGTCGTCGCGACGTCGAGTTGCGTCATGTCAACAACGACGTTGACGACATGACCAAGTGTCTTTATGACGCCGCATTGACAAGTACGCCGTCATCTTGACGTCGCGTGACGTCGTCGTCGTCAACGTTGACATCGACGTCGTTGTCAACGCAATAGTACGTCAGAACGCAGTCTTGATCTCGTGTAACGCGCGTTGTCAACGCCGATGACGACGTTGACGTCATGGCGCCGTTGTGATGTCGCATGGCGTTGTGACGACAAGTCAGGTCGCGGTGACGTTATGTATTGACGTGACGCCTGATGTCTAGGTTGTATAAAAAATATAGCCCACTGTTCTATTGTTTCTATGACCTTGCCCGGTGTGCTGGTCAAGCTTGGCGTTGGAACGCACTGCGTTTTTCACAAAAAACGGCTAATCCTAACCACTTCGCTCGTAGCGCCATTTAACATGCGGATGTGCGGAAATAGCACTCCGGTTGCCCCACTCGTCCTTTTTAGTAAACTCTAGCAGAGGCTCAGCGCAGGAAGCTTCTAGCCATGTTTTGCTCAGCTCCGCATTAGCTCAGCGTAGGAGGCTTATAGCCATGTTTAGTGTTATCAAAGGCAGAAACCTCGTGCTAGTGGTAGATCATCTACTGGGCTGTCCTAGACTGCAATATAGTACAGCGTACGACAACGTTCTGTGCATATACAGTCAAATATATCAGCGAACAGTCGCTCGAGCATTTTGAACGCCGGCCACGATGTAAGATAAATACGGGTGTGGACACGTTGAGGGCGTCAGCATAGCCTCCACTATACTGACAAAGCCTGGCAGATCGCCACGAGACGCGGCCGCTGAAAGTGAAAAGGTAGAGCGGCCGACAAGAGGCTAAAGCCCCTTCATGTTTTAAAAGTTGCGCAAGGTCTGTCGATGCATGAGGCACGTGCAACGTGCAGCTCTTGGGAAGATCATGGCAGGCACAGCGCAGCACTGAGCTAAATTTCAGACCCCGTGTTCTTCCCAGAAGTGACACGCGGTACGTGTCTCGAGCATTTCTAAAACAATGAATAACGCCACTTTTCCCAGGATAGAGGGGCTTCACAAGAGATAGAGTTTAGAGTGCCTTCATACACACGCGCGCTTTTGCTTGAGTAGTGACATCTGAGCCATTTTCCCGCCCAATTGTTTTTGTATGCATTTTGAATTGCGCGCAATCCGGTGGCACTCAGCTCGAGGCGCGTAGCTTTGGCTAATGCATCGACGCCATTTTACTGCCCAAGTCACGCACCGAGTGCGCGAGAGCGTCACGCGCTGGCGCATTCAGGGAAACAAAGAATGTCGCCACCCTGAGACAGACAGACATGCAGGCACCCTACACGAGGCATGTAACCGGCACCCCGCTGCGGCCAGACGCCGAAACACACTTGTCCCGAACGATGGAATGTCCGTTCGTGCTTCTCGCGTTCCCCGGGCTTCGGCTTCTTTTCTCGCCGGGTTTGAATACCATGTTTCGGGTCCTCGCCGCTGCATAAGCTGTGCGCTTACTACAGGTTCCCCGAGAAATCCTCTTTGGCACCAGATCCTCGCGCTCCAAATCTGTGACCGGGCACTCTATGGTTCCCTCGTCGAACTGCTAGGTTGTGTGAGTATAGAGGAGGCTGTGGCCGCAGCTGCCAGAGTCAGTCCTCAAGTGAAACTTGTTTGCAAGCGGCGTCACCAGATGAATCCTTGATACGCGGCTTATTAGAGTTCCTGTATAGGCTCCCTACGGGAGCCAGAGTTGCGCGTTCCTGCATGGCATGTGGATTCAGCTCCTCACGTGACTGAATTCGGCGAATAGCAGCGCCGCGTGTACGATGCGCGCGGCGCGCTCAAAAGCAGGGGAACGTACTGTCGGGGCGCGTGCAACGTCTACTTTGCTGCACGACACTTGATTCGGCTCCTCACGTGATCGGATCTCGGCGAATAGCGGCGAGGGTGGCACGCGGCACGTGGAATCAAACGCGCAACTCTGGCTCCCGTAGGGAGCCTATACATAGAGTGCCTTCATACATACGCGCGCTTTTGCTTGAGTGGTGACATCTCAGCCATTTGTACGCCCAATCGTTTTTTTATGCATTTTGAAGTACGCGCAATCCGGTGTCAATCAGCTCGAGCGCGTAGCTTTGTCTAATGCAGAGACACCATTTTAGCGCCCAAGTCACGCACCGAGTGCGCGAGAGCATCACGCGCTGAACATTCAGTGCAACAATGGATGTCTTCACCCTGAAACAGAGCCGTATATTAGGAGAGTTTGGACAATAGGCGGAGCAAAGGCCGCCGCCAGCGCCGAAGATTCCCCCCACGCTTAGAGCGTAAACTAAATTTGTGACACAGCGTCGACCAATCAGGAGACCTCTACTCCATCTCACAAATGTCTGCAGTGAAGACAAAGGCACAGGCGCGTGAGCCTAGCTCAGCGAAACGCTTTTGTTTGTACGAGACCTCGTGCATAGGAGGCACTTTCCAAAGCCACGCGCTCGTGCCCATGCCTTTGTCTGCACTGCTAGAACAGCGTCCTGAGACTGGCTGAAAGAAAACAGTGCAAAGGGTGGGGTGCGCGAGCGTCTTGAGACGCGGAGTTCCGCTCGGCACGGCTCAAATTATACTTCGTTTCACTTTATCTGCGAGCGAAGCCAAAGCTAGAAGCGCGAGACCAGCGCTTTTTGCATTTCTCCCCAGCTCGCGCGCTCGAGCAAAGCCTGAACGCACGGAGCTTCCGTGCTCGCGCTTCCAGTTTTGCCTTCGCTCGCACATAAGGTGAAACGAAGTATAGTTGGTATAGTCGTGTCCCATATTTAGATCACACGACCACCGCTAGGGGCTGTTTCGCGGCCTGTGGTTGGCCGGGTTGGCCCCGAGATGCTCGCCTATCCAAACCAATGTATGGCCAAACTCTCTCAATAAACGGCTCTGCCCTGAAACAGACAGACATGTAGGCACCCTACCTATACAGGAACTCTAGCGCCACGAAAACATCTCGCCGCTAATAGGCCCCATCTCACACACGTCAAGAGAGCAGTGGAAGGCCATCCTGCGCAGCGATGACCCTGCCTGCCAGCATTGGCTGGTAGGGACTGCCACCGCAGCGTTCGAGGCCAGTGGAATCCTGGAATTGGGATGAACACCTTCTTTCGTCCCTAATTGTTTTTCTGGAATCAAGATGTTCTCAATTAACCTGCGCTTCTTTATGCCCATGAATGGTTGGTTCATTGATGTCAAACGTCCGAAGACAACTAGCGAAATGACGATGCACTTCGTATGTTGCATAATTTAATCCCCGCCCCTGCCCGTTTTGATCTGGATGAGCATCGTACCGGCGTGCGGTCATGTATCACTACTGCGTGATGCACGTTAAAGACCCCAGGCTAGCGCTTGTACTGCACTGGCTAAATTGCTCATCTACAGCTGGGCGACTTGTCGCCCTTGAAGGCAGACCAAGTTCTAGGCTGTATAAGCATACACACAACCCAATTTATTTTGCGCATAATTTGCTCCTTTCTATCGTATAAAGCGCCGAACGAGGCGTGGTAAAAAAATTTTTTTCTCTCTTTCTCTTTTTATGTAGCCTTCACAAGCTTCCAATTTAAACACAAAAAATACAAACAAGGCGCATTGTTTTATGTAGTAGCGCGCAGTTCAGGTCACGAGCCGAGATTAGAGAAAAACGAAAAATCTCGCTCCTTCGCGGTCTTGACGGGCACGTGCACACGCTCTCACCGTTCCATTCTTCTTCCGCTGAATCAGACAATCAGTCGCTCAGAATCCGTAAGTGCATTTGCCTACTTTATTCCGGTAATATATAGTCTTTCACTCAGTTTGAGCCACCCCGCTCGGAAAATTAGTGCGTGCAAGATCGTTCGTGACTCGCGTCGCAGCATTGGCATCGGTGGCAGTTTTCTGAATTGATATCTTATTTCTTGGATCGGCAGATTACCTACGACTCTCCAAACTTCCCGACGTGCAACTCCACCGTCTGCGAAAATGGGTAAGCTTCTTCGGATTTGAATGCTACACCTAAGGAAGGCGTGGCAGTTTCTTCACTTCTCCCCTGATTCAATGCATACGTTTGTGAAGAGTACAATATTCTTAAACCAGCAGAAACTGGACTCCGATTCGCCTCTTTATTTATTTTCTATCTTATAATTTAGATCACTCTTCCCCGTCTGCAGTTCCGAATAGCCCGCTATAACAATGATACAGGCAAACCTATTTATAGATTGCATGTGACGGCATTCGCCACCACCGTTCGCTTCACCGTGTTAGTTTCATAACGAAGACGTTTTAGTTAGAAAAAAAAGAAACAGTAAGTAGAAATACCAATCAGTACCCAGCAATGGCGACACTTGTAAGCTATGTCTCTGATACCCATCTTCTCTATCGCTCATTCGCTCTGACCCTTTCAAGCGAAATTTTCAGATGTTATTGAAAAGCTACACGGCTTCATGTAGGCAGTACTTACATCGGCGCGTCCCTACAGTTTACTTGCAAAGGGCATTGGCGACACCGATACTGACCACTTAAGTTACTGCCTTAAATCGTTGACTTCACTACCTGGGAGGAATGTGCGAGGATGCACGTTCAGCCTCCATTCCACACAATCATGATCTTTGTTTTGGGAAGAAAAAAATCAGAGAGGTTCTGAGAATACGCTGCCTACGACGTCAAACATACTGGCGTAATTCTGGTTAAAAACACAAAATACGAGGACAAAGTAGAAAACAAACAGGATATGGAAGCCCTCACTCGCCGTTGTTTGCTTAATCAAACTTCAGTAGCCACAAAAAAAAGTTATCTCCTCCACCCCTCCGTTTTTTTTTTTCTTGTTAATGCGCAAAAAAAATTCTGGCTTCTAAACAAAAAAATCAGAAGAAAAACCTTGGTCATCAATACTATCTAAGAATATGCTGCCATGTCAAAAATATATCTGTGCATCAGCATCTGCTAATGAATGGGAAGGATTCTTAATGCAAACTTCCCCTAAGAATTTTATTTTATAGTAGGTCTGGGAGTCAAATATAAGTTTAACCCTATTAGTTTCCAACCTTTCATCGACTATTTATTGATTAATCGGTCAATCTTATTTCTATGCTTTATAATTAAAGAAATGTCAATATTAATAGGCTTGTTTTAGCTGAATTTGTGATAAACGGCGCAGTATACAACTTGAATAATGAATTAATCTGCGATAAGAACAGTTCAAAGACACTCAGACTCACAGGTAATAATTCAGCTGCATGAGGCAAAGAGGTTCGCTGATATTCTCCGGCAAGAGCGACCTCCTTTGATTGTTCGCAATATGCAACTTTTTAACGGTAATGGGAACGCCGTGTGCGAATCGGGTCTCTGATATACACAGCGGCAGCTATTTTAAGCTACGTTGTCAAAGCTAACTTAGCTTTCACTAGAAAGCCTTCATGTATGTTTTGCTTAGAGTGATGACATCTGGCCATTTTGTTTCAAATGCATATTTTTCCTTTTGTTTCTGAAGCGGGTGAAAAAGCGTATCCCTGCACGCACTCGTGGCGTCGGCTGTGCTACGGCGACATTTTGTTTCTAATGACTTCTTTATATTTTTTTTAGTCCGTGCTGCCGGCATCGGGAAATACAAAGGATGTCATCACCCTAAACAGACGGGCATTGAGGCGCTCTAGCTTTCACAGTTCTCCAACTCTGTCAAAGCTAGTTGCGCGAGCGCATGCAGATGAGGCGGAACAGACAAAGCCACGCGCTCTCGCAGTGGTGCCGCACCGCTGCATCCACAGTGAAAGCTACGCTAGCCTTAAAGGGGCGATGCAACAATTATTCTACTGGGTGAAACAGAGGAGACGGCAGGCTCTTTAAATCAACCGGAAAATTCGGTTTCTTAACCTATCGCGCTACGACTTTGTGCAGAGTTGCCCACAGATGGTGCATTTTTATTGTAAAATCTGCAAAGAACGAATTTACCTGAGGAAAAAGTAAAGAAAGAAAAAGGCTTAGCTCCTATGGAAACGCAGCGACGCCACCGGTCTTCAAACAACACGGCGTCGTTTCGCACGGGAGACAAGAGATGGCGCAACGAACGCCGCCATCGAACGAGCATACGGCGCCGAGAGCCGGCACTTTAGCAGACGATCCTTTCGACTCAAAAGCGGCTCGCGTTCTGCAGGCGGCGACAGTCGCAGAAACAAAAACAGGCGCGGTAACAACAAGGAACTGCAGTTCCTTATCTGCTAAACACGACGGCTCTCGGCGTCGTCTGCTCGTTCGTTGGCGGCAGTTGGCGTCGCGACTGCTTGCGCCATCCTTGTCTCCCGTGCGAAACAGCCAGTTTTTTAAAGCAGGCTCTATGGCAGTTTCCCAACTGAGTGGTCCTAGTAACATTGCTGCCAGAGTAGCTCCGACGCAAAATTATCCAGATGTACGACGTCACAAGTGCCGATGATGATTTCCATTTGGTCCTGGGACGTTGCCATGATAACCCTACTGCTAGCGACGCTGGGTGGCACATTTTTAAGTCTCGTTGATATGTCCATTCGTTCATTGAAGAGTGGTAAAAGACGCTTAGCACTGCGTTACGACACGGGCCTCTGAAGGAACGGTGCCTGTTTCTTCTAAGAGTGAGACGATTTGCAGCCCGGGGACTGTCGGGCGACGAGAGCTGCTAGGTATCGTATGTGCACGGACAAGGCGAGTGGTTTTCCGCTCCGCCGGGATGACGACCGCTTCGTGGGACGTAGGTCTCCTTCTTGAACTTGGACAGAGGCAGTGACTACATAGACACAAAATCCGATTACGCCGGCCATGACTGGACGATCACCTCGGGACATGACTGCTGCTCGACTGCCCCATTGTCAGCGAATGTGTGCTTAGCGTCATACTTCTTCAAGACCCAGTCATCCATTCAAGATGAGATTGTCCCTACCGACTGGCGATGAGCGACGTCGAAGACGGTCTCACCAAATACCGTTGAGACAAATAGAGGAAACTCAACCAAAAATACATAAGATTGGCGGGAGACACAGAAGTGGTGCCATCTCTTGGCGGAGTGATGAACTCGGTGCCGAAAATTAAATTGATATCAGTCGTGTGCTCCACTGTCTATCGTTAAAAAAAAACAAAAAACTACCGATTAAAATTGAGAAACGCTTGGTTACTGGCACATTTGTATTAATTGATGTGTTCCTGAAAGTTCATATGCAAATCTGTAAACATTGTTTTCATATAGACACTGTGTAGTTAAATGCCTGTTTCAGGCTATTAGTTATTATTTCTAGTTTCTTGACTATTTTTATGTTAGGGCAACTTCAAGTCGTTATTATTAGCTAAAATTTAACTATATTGGGATATTCATGTTCTTAAAGGTGAGATTGGCTTCAAGGGGCTTCTTTTTTTTGTGGATCTATTCTTGACCAGCTCGGTTTCACTTGGCTATGAATAACTATTAGCGACATTTATTCGCACTCCTAAGGCATTGGTGTTTCAGGTGTGGGATTAGCTTCAAGAGGATATTATTGGCTTTTGGAATCTGTTCTCGGTCAGATTAGCTTGAAATGGCTATACATGACTTTCAGTCGCTAATATCGACATTTTATGCAATTGGCGTGTTCATATATTTGATTGAATTTGTTTGGCTATTATTAGCTATAGGCATCTGGTATTGACCTGTTTGAGTCGAATTGACAAAAAATGGCTATTAGTGCTTATTGGTCGCAATATTCTGGTATGTCTATACTTCTGAATAAAAATGGCTCGAAGTGGCTATTGTCGGCAGTAGCATTTCGTCTTAACAAAATCACCTTAAAAGCATGAATAACCAACCTGGTCAGCTTCAGGCAATCACCTTAAATCGCTTCAGAATGAAGATTAGTCACTATTAGTGAATATTATTCATGACGTTTTGATTATGAATGGGTTCAATTGGCTACTATAGGCTAAGGGCAGTTCTTGGCGAAATCAGCTTGAAATGGCTATACATGTCTATCAGCGGCTATTGGCAGTTTATGCAATTGGAGTGTGTATGGATTTCATTGATATCAACTGGACATTATTGGCAATAGGCATCTATTCTTGACTTGGTTGGATTGAATTGTTTTCTTATTGACTATAGGCATCTATTCCTGATCTGGATGGCTCTAATTGGCTACAAATGTCTATAAGTGATTAGCATTGATAATATTAGTTATTTCTGTGTATGCAAATATGAATGGCTTCATGTTGCTCTTTTTGGCTATTGGCATCTATTTTTCACCAGATTGGCTTGAAATGGCTACGAATTCGTGACTGCAGTTGACAATTCTGTGCTATTTCGGTGTGTATAGATGAAAATGACTTCAAATGGCTATTACTGGCAATAAGCATCTATTTTTATATGATTGGCTTGAAATGGCTATACATGGCTAACATCAACTGTTACTTACAATCTATGCAATTGGAGCTTGTATAGATTTGAATGACTTTAACTGCGTATTATTGACTGCAGCACCTATCGTTGACAAAGTTGGCTTGGATTGGCTATTATTGGCTATAAGTATCTGTTCCAGACCTGGTTGGCTTGAATTGGCTAGAAATCGCTATAAGTGACTGGTATTTATAATTGATCCCGTAAGTGATGACGTCACAACATGGCGTCTGGGTCCAAACAAACCGTTGCTAGGGACATTGCTATGGACTAATGCATGGAGACTCCACATGAGGCTAGATTTTTGCTTACAAGTAAGTAAACAATTTTTTGTAAGCAACCTAGCTTCTTGATATCTAATTATGAAGATGTTCTTGTCGTCTCAGTGTCGTATCGCAACGATGAAAGCCATTTCTGAAGTCTTACACTCCGCTTTGCTTTGGTAGCAGACGACACGATAGATTTGCTGGCCTCTGTTGCAGCGGGCGTCTTCATTGAATTGCGTCGGTAAACGAGCGACAAAAACAAGTGCATCACCATGGCCGTAGAGGCGTCCGCAATGTGCGTTTTTTTGTTTTGTTTTGTTTTCTGTGAACAATCCAGCTTAGTTACGAGGGGTGAAAATGCAGTAAAATCAAACCACGTCATGCAGATCAGTTACGACGACGACCTGAAGTGCATTACAGGCGTAGTGCAGGCCAGCATGAGAAACAAATCGTACGCCGTCGAGGTAAGTCGTTTGTTATTATTATTATTGTGCTTGTCAGGTTATTAAAGAATTGCATGTCTATCGCGATTTCGCAGTATTATTTTTACCCTTGGTATACATAAAATTCCGTGGATGTGCACTTTTGGCGAAGATCTTTATCGAACCCGCGATGCGAGTACAATCTGTAATAAACTCACCTTATGTTTTTTATCCAGTTCTTTCGCGCTTTGGGGTCTTGCGGAAATCTGAAGAAACTGCAAGAATCTTTCTCCACGCGATGGTTACAACCAGGTATACGAAGCACCCTCGCATAGCGCGAGTCCGCAAACAAAATTTTGGATCTCAACCGTTCGCCTGAAGTGCTTTTCTCACGGGTGCAATGCGATCTTTTAGCAGACGATCATCTCGATCGACGCCCGGACTTTCGATAAACCATATTTTGCATCGCACCCCACTATGAAATCTTATAAGTGTCTGAAACTCATTATATTTCAAACAAAAGCGATGTCAGAATATCGTCTTTATTCACACGATTCAAACGACGGCCCCGGCTTGGCCGGCCGGCGTGCGGCAGACGGCATACTTCTTGCATTCGTCGTCTGCTGCAGGCATCTTGAGGACCGGAAGTTGCAGTCGTAAATATTTCAAAAACGAGCGATTACCGGCACACTTCTGTCGAAACATATATGACATTCAAGCTTTCTATATCTGTGATTTTTAGAGGTTTAAATCCTACTTCTGATTTTTGAACGGTCGGGCTTTTCGTAGCGAAACCGAGCCACATGTATTTGTCCATAACAACGACCCTAGCAACGGTTTGTTTGGACCCATGACGTCACACTTACGGAGTCAATGAAAGTGGTTTCTTTTACATTGGATTCGTGTACCTTTAGGTTATTGGTTTCGTATCTATATTTACACATATTTAGCGCTCAGTGTGAATTACATTCAAGACATAAAAACTGAAGGGTTCGCTGTTGCAGAAAAATTTGGGGAATGGTAGCTCAGCCTATCTTTGGGGGTATTTCGTAGAAACCCTCGACCATCATTAATTGATCGCGGTGGCTGACGTTCATCAGCTAGAAGGTTCCGCCAAAAAGGGGCCGTAACCAGTTTTTATTTTCCCCTGAAAAGCCGAGAAAACAATAGTGAGCGGCTTTTTCGCACCTTTGTGGCAAGCCCGCCAGAGCAACCGCCAAAAACGCCTCTTCTCCCAGAGGACCCGGATCGATAGCTGAAAAGATGTCGCTAATACTGTGTCAAAGCACCATCAAAATATATTCACAGAATGTTTTTGTTTGCTGAAAATAGCAAACGGAGCACAGGTGTTGCAGTTGGTATTGATTCCGCTGGTCTGTCGCACATTTCGTCGACACAAAAGTTTCATCAACACTCGCTACGCGAATTGCAAGCTGTATGTAAACGTCATCGCGCGTGTTACCTATCCAGTCCACCCGTTCACGCCACTTTGCGATGACAGTCTGCAGTGGCTCATTGCCAGAAAAGTGGTCCCACATCTTTTTCAGTTCCGCTCGTCCACGGCAGTCGCCAAACCCCAAAGGAGAGGATTTATTCAGACAGAATGCCACTAAAGCAATGCAGCTTCTTTAGTGGTCAGGATAGACTCTCTTCTGTCCATTTTGTTATATTGCCATGAATGCTTGCTCCAGTCCTAATTTCTATCAATATTTACTATTCTGGAAAGTTCCAGGCCATGCTAGGCTGTCATCGTATGTTCCGGTGGGGGTGCTGCGCACTTTACCCATAGCCCTTCACTCTGTGTGGACCCAGGCAGCATAGCCGAGTTGCCCGGTAACAAGACACGGGTGGCAGGTTATCCCGCGTCTTAAACCCCCAGCGAGCCGTGAACAAAGTCCTATTCCGAGCCCGGCAGAAAAACTGCAAGACGAGCGAGTACCACAAGGACGAACCTCGCAAATACACCACGAAGAACCTGAAATCTGAGCCAGTCACTGCAACCAGAAAGAACCACCGGAATTCGGTCTTTTGCCACAATAACCGAAGCTGACTAAGCCAACAATGACAAACCTGTACCAGAAAACCGCATCCGCTCCCACCACTGTTTGCATGCCCGTCGCACCTCACACTCCGATGCTCTTTAACGCAAGGTGTATGAAGACGTTGAGGGCTGGATTGAACAATATGACCGTGTCGCCCGCCACAGTGGGTAGACGGACAACCAGCTTCTGCAGAACCTAAACTTCTCGTGGAAGAAACTGCCGGGCACTGGTTTGAGAACCACGAAATCTCCTTAACGTCGTGGGAAGTTTGCAAGATCGAGCTGAAGTGCACGTTCATCAGCCAACATTGACGAGAGAAAGCCGAAATCCAGATTCTGTTCAGGGCACGGCCGCAACGAGAGCGTAACCGCCTTCTTGGAGGATGTTTTGCGCCTGACCGAACACCCATGCCAACCCTGATGCTAAAGAAGACAAGAAGCTAAGAATCCCATATCCCTCATGTGATGCACAACACCTTCGGCAGCCTTGTCCGCAACCCCACGACAACAGTCGAAGGGTTCATATCACCGAGGCTTCCAACATTGAATGTACACTGCAAGCCCGAGCTTGCCAATATCAACGACTCCGCAGCGTCTTGACACTTGAGTCATCAAGCTGCAACTTCGACGCCAGCCTCCCAGGCATCTACGACATCATCCACAACGTTGTACGGGGGAGATCATGAAGCTACTTCCTGCCATCCGTTGCCCGGCATTTATTTTGATTGCCGAGATTGTTTCGGAACAAGTTCGACAGGCATTTCAACTGGAAACTTCTTCGAGCAAAGTGGCATCTGACGAACCGAGGGCTACTTATGCCACAAAGTCACGACGACCGCCACCGGCTACCCGTTACTATTCAATACTAATTCAACGAGACACGCCAACGCCGAAGCATTCCCGATATCAAGGAAGAAGTCTAGGTCCGCGCTAAACAAAAGATAAACCGAGGAAAACGGAGGTGCTGCGAATGGTCGACAAAAAACCACTCTGCTACCATTGCATGAGGCCGACCATGTCTACTGGAGGTACCCATACCAATAAATTGGCCTGCAAGGGTTCAACTTGAACGACCCTCGCCCACGTCTTGACGAGCGTCTGCGAAGCATTGAGGATAATCTTCGGCGGCCTTTGTCCCTGGTGCCGACATTACCCTGAAGCTCGTGATCCCCTTCAACTCGATGGGAGGTAAGCACGACAAAGCAGCTGAGCGGCAATGCAAGGACAGTTGATTTGGTGTCGGTTGTCGTCCAAGGACAATACCTAATAATTTGCTGACACTAATTATTTGTGTCCACGCCACGAAGCAAACAATTTCCAACTTTGGAGGAGAATGCCGCTGAGTGACTTGAAGAAATATAATGGTTAGTTGTTCTCTAAAAGTGGACACCAAGCATCACCCAACTTCACTTTGCCACACGAGACTTACACAAGTTGCAGTGGTCGCGGGATGCAGAAGAAATCACCATTACGGAATGGAAGTGAAATGGCCTGGACAGCAAACAAACATTGTTGCCAGCCAATGGTTGCCAGTCAATGGTACAGGAAAAGGCACAGCCATGTAAGCAATACATGCCCGAGCTTGCTGCATTGACATAAAAAAAACTACCAGGAAAATGTGCGGATTAGAGGCCAGCCCTGCAGCTCCAGTTCATCCAGTGTTGCCAGGTCTACTGATTTATCAGTAGATCTACTGATTTCTTGCTGAGTCTACTGATTCACTGAAAAAAAAGAAAATCTACTGACTTTTTTTTTAGTAAACATATTAAAATTTATTACTTGGTCCCAGTGTTGCCAGGTCTACTGATTTATCAGTAGATCTACTGATTTCTTGCTGAGTCTACTGATTCACTGAAAAAAAAGAAAATCTACTGACTTTTTTTTTAGTAAACATATTAAAATTTATTACTTGGTCCCTTCAGTTCCCAGGGTCACCCATCAAAAGGAACTCATATTCTCCCAGAATTAACAACGAAGCACTGGCTAAATGGCCCAGAAGCCCGTCGTCGGTGACATCCGGGCCAGAGCCATATAGGGGGGAGTTTGGTCAGTCTATGATCTTGCCGCAATAACGTCCCTCTCCCGAGTGAGCCAATCAGCCCGAGGAGCAGAGCGAGAGGCGTGAGCGCATGCGTCTGAACTCTCGGCTGCTCCGAGCTGAGCGGAGAGGGCCGCCATTTTCATTTATTCGCCCGGCGGAATACATGGGATCGACATCCAAATTTCAGTTCTTTATTTTTATTTGGCAGGCTCTGGCAAGAAAATGATTGAATGTTATTCCTCGGCAGCTTAAAAAGCTAACAAATTAAGTTTCTCCACGTTTAAACGCGAACTTTGGGTCAGGCGAAAAAGAAATAAGCCAGTAGCAGACGACACGTAGCCTCAACAGTGCTCCGCGCCGACAGCGTTGCGTCAAAAACCTTCCACAGCCCAGAAAGGAAAGATGGCAGCTTGCAGAGGACTTCCATTGGACATGTACGCGCGCACTTGCCGGAACGTCTTGTTTTGGTTTCGGTTCAATAATAGCGACAGGTGGATGTCGCACTGTCGCACTCATCTGTTGATCCCAAAAGTGGCTCAGTCTTGATTTCAGAGAATAATCCTAGAAATCGCAACACTAGTCAACGATAATAATAAAAAAAAGAAACATTCACGGTGCCATTTTACTTTGTCCTCCATAAAACAGGTAAGCTTTAGTTGGGTATACGTGAACTGTTCTGGCTTTTTTTCATTTTTATTTGTGTATATTACCATGGCATTTGTTACTCTATACAATTTCTTCGAAGTGTGGTTTAATGGAAATAGCAAAACATGGCAGAACACAGATTTTATAGAATCTACTGATTTTTGTGCAAATCTACTGACTTTTTGGGGATCAATCTGCTGACTTTTTTTTCTCCGTCTGGCAACACTGAGTTCATCAGATGTCAATGGCGGCACATGACGTATGATTACAAAACGGCATCAGTCAGTCGAAGTTGCCAGTCGACCAAACTGAACACAGACGTGCCAGGAGCGTCATCCGACAACAAGTAGTGCAGGTACAACAACTAAACGCCTCACACGAGACTGTCGCAGAAAGAACTCATTATGGAACCATTTGCTAAGAATCCATTAGTATGTAATAAAGTGGAAATAAACACATTTGATACATTAACCAAATAAACAATTTCTCAAAACCTTCCCTCCCCGTAACACCGCTATGCGGTGTTACGGGGGAGGAAGGCCTTGGCTGATTGATGTAAGCCAGATAGGGGTGATTCCTGATCTTTGGAGGATGTCGCGTCCCTGCACCTTATGGGAGAGGCGCGCTATCTGCCTGTTTCTTTGCTGTTGTGTTAGTTCGGCAAGGCTGTGAAAGAGGCCCGTGTCTACAAGCCGGTGGTTTGAGGTGTATATAGGGAGTCCCAGGGCCGCCTTGTATAGGGTGTTGAGTGCGGATTCAAGTTTTCGGGTTTGTGTTTGCGTGAGGTTGAGGTATGGTGCAGTGTAGAGGAGCTTGCTGTGTATGACTGCGGTGACGTGTTGCTTCGCCTGTTCTTCTCTAAGTCCGTGTTTTTGTTTATGATGTGTTTGATTAGGTGCGTGAGATTTCGGCAGTCTTTTCGAAACTGTAAAGTGTTTAGGTTAGCATTGTTGTTCTGGTGAATGGTGAATCCAAGTATTCTGCAGGATGTCACCTTCGGTATGTGCTTGCCCGATATGCTAATTTGCACTAGTTCGTTGGCGTTCTTTTGGTACTGTGTTCGATTCATGAGGAGTAATTCCGATTTTTCGGCCGAGAGTTGTAGCCCAGCTTCATGTAGGTACGCTACTATGGTATTTACGACTTTTTGAAGGCTAGTTTTGACTTCTCTCGGAGATCCGGTTTTCGCACCAAAGGATGCGAAAGTATGATTGGTTTCGAGGCGTACTGTTGCACACAACGTTATAGTCTCATAACGAGATCAACATCCTCGCAAACAAAAAAGTGACGACGCAAACGCGGCGCCAACACCACCTTGACAACATTGTTTCCACGATGTCCTGTTTGTTTTGGAGCACCGCTGTATATACCTCGTCGAAACAGGTGGGGCTATTTTCGTTAAAATTACTTTACCACATAAAGTTTCATATTCTATACTGATATTGTATTGCTTTTTTTCTAACTCTGAAAGTTAACACTCAACATACCCAGGCAGCACACCATTGTTGGACCGCCGTTGGACCAATGTTAACAAAAAATGGTTCCAATATTGGTCTGACGTTGGCATTTTCGAAAACCCCACCCGATCCAATGGTGGTCCAACATTGGTGCCAATGTTGGACCACTGGTTTGCCAACGTTCTAGCCGACGTTGGACCAACGTGGTTTGCACTTTTTTATCCAATATTGGCATAGAGGTTTCACCGTTGGCTGAACCAACATTGGCATCCAGCGCCTTACACACTGGCTCTTCCAACATTGACTTAAATATTGGCTATTTCAATATTGGCATCCAGTTTAATACACTGGCTATTTTTTGCATCCATTGTCTATGACATTATTGGATGCCATTTTTCAGGCAGTGTTCTAACCAGTGTCACAAAAAGAGTGCAGAGAACCAAGCAAGTCCCTTGCCCTTTTTCCTCAAGCACTCTTTTCTTTCTGATACTAAAATCTAATAAATGCAGCAATTTTACCAAACTTGGACACTTTAGAAATCAAGAAAGCATGCAAAGGAATAGTTCATAACGTTTGATAGTTCATAATTTATTTAAATCGAATAAAAAGATTTTAAAAAATTGTGCAACCAGGGGAGCCTAGGCAGACTCGGCGGCACGCTCGGTAGTGGACAGGGCAGAGGGCTGGGTGAAGAGCTGGCAAAGGGATTCCACGCAGGGGCCTGGCCACAGGATTCTGAAAGAGACAGAAGCGGTGGTTCGGATTCAGGTGAAGGGTTTCAGAGGCTCTCAGTTCTCTCTACGCTTGTCAATAATGAATATCAAAATAAAACATAGCTTCATTATTATTTGCCGCCCTTTAATTAACCATTCGATCAATCGGCTCAGTTGCTCTGCAAGTATAAAATCTCGGAAAGGCCTACCGACTTTTTTATGTTTACTTTTTCATATTATAAACTTTCTTTTCCAATGAATTATTTTTCGTTATTTTGTATGTAAAAACTTAGTACTACCTTCTAAAATAAATAGATGCGCAGGTAAAACACGGGGGCCGGCTTGGTGGAATCAGTGTCTACGTTTAGACTGGGTGAAGGAAAGCACTGTAAAGAATGGTACGCGCGAGCGTCTTGAGTCAATGTTTGAGTCCCGTTCAGCTCGTACGCTGGCTTTGACAGTCCTTCCCCCCCCCCCGTCTCAGCTGAGACGCTGTTTCTAGAAAGACGGCCCAGGCGTTTACTATTGTTTTGTTCGTCCGACTTGTCCTTACTCAGAGCTCGATCGATCTAGATTAAAATATTGATAGTGGTTTAAAAATTAATCATATAGTATGAAGGTTATTTCATAAATTGCTTAACTCTACTCTTGCAACATCATAGCGTCCCTCAACCTTTCATCTAGCCTTAAGAAGTCTTAAGAATTACAATCTCGCCATTTAAGTTCACACCAATATTTCTACGTTGATTTGAAAAAAAAAAAAACGTTTTTAAGATTAACGGTATTTGCGGAACGGACATATGTAGTTATTGTTGTACCCATATTGCCTCCATAATATTTACAATTTATAAATGCAACCGCTGGCCTCCCTCTTCAGCTCACCAGTGTCAAACGCACTACTAAATTAACAATTCAATAAATACCCCGGTATACGTAACGACATGACAGCTGAACAGAACTTGATGCTGAATCAATCAAGAGTTTAAAATAAGCGCAGATAAAATAGCTTGTCGTGCAGAGACAATTACTGGCAATTACATCGCAGAGTGCGTTGACATAACTGACACTCCACTCGCACCTCAACAAGCCAAACCTCGGCAAATAAGGACTACACAACGCTCTGTGGTATTCGGCTTGGAAATACTGGGAGGACTTTTACTACAGCACACATCTACCGCCAAGAAGACAGCCATAGCTTAACAAAAAAATAAATAAATAAAAATGACTTCAAACACAAAATAACAAATCGAACGCCTCTCACGGTCTATTAAAATAAAAAGCATCTGCAAATAGCGCTGTACAGCCTTCGGGCCGATTGCTCTGGATTACACGTTGAACTCGTCGGAGATTCCTGGCACTGAGTTCGACACGGTTCAGTCTTATCGGATAGGGACAAAACGTACATTGCGTAGCAAGACTACCATCCCCAATGATCGGAGAACCTCTCCTGTCACTCTACATGGAAGAGAAGGCGGTCTTCGGTCCGTCGAAGCCGGTGGTCAGCATGTATGCCCACAAACAGGAAGACTCACCGGTGAGGCAATGCCGAAAGAATATCCATGGTCTTGGCAATCCGCATATTGAAGAACGCGACTTGGCACTAAGACGAAATGCGCTGCTACGGTGATCAGGAACTCTAGAGCTAGATATATTCACATCTACCACAGAAGCGAAATCTACGGCAAGCTTTCAGGCCGCATCGTACACGAAACTAGGTCGACTAGGTCCGTGTCTTCGTGGCATTCCTGGTTTGTAAACACTATCGTCATCCGTCAAACCACGTGATCACACTTCTGCCGTTACCGCACAGAGAGCGGATTCAGGCGATAAAACGTATACGCCTCGTTGGTCCGGGCGAGTCTGCGACCGTCCAACTACGCTTTCAGCTTAGGGGAGAGGGAGAAAATATGAGAAGGGGCAGAAAGAAAGCAGCCCCAGAACGTGAGGGTGCGATTACAGATTGGCCTAATCTTCTGGCTCCAGCTCACACAATGAACCCAACCAGAGATTAGGTTACTCACGAGCACCCAGCGGTTGATAATGCAGTGGATGTTATGCATGGCCTTGGGGCTTTTATGTCAGGTTCCAGTGCTCTGCCTTATCACTAGCTGCCTTATCACTCACTGTAGATAAAGAGACAGAAGGTATATATATATATACTATTCTTATTAATCAATAAATTTAAAATTATTTTTACACTGCTAGCTTCGCGTTTTTAAACTTCAAATTTTTTTACAAGAAAGAGTTACACATAAAAGACACCACAGACAGCACATCGTTCGACTTTCAACACATGATGAATCGGTTGCGTTGATGCACGAACAACTCCGGAAAGATGCTGGGTAGGATACGCCGGGCGCAATGGCTCCGCAACCGTTCGAAGGGCAAAGGATTCGCGACGACAAAGTTAACGTCTTCCAACTTCAGTAAGCTAACGGGGCTCGAGTACTCACGCT
The DNA here is from genome assembly GCA_037355805.1 of Ixodes ricinus. Taxonomy (NCBI): domain Eukaryota; kingdom Metazoa; phylum Arthropoda; class Arachnida; order Ixodida; family Ixodidae; genus Ixodes; species Ixodes ricinus. The sequence continues at coordinate 55,735 of JAZHYW010021644.1, forward strand.
AACATTTCCGCAGAGCGAACGCGGCCGGCCAGATGGAGGCGCAGTATGTTCTCGCGTCGCGATTGCTACGTCGTTGTTCTGCCTACGCTGATGACATGTGCACTGGCAGTCGAAGCAGCCCTCTCGAGACTTCATTCGAGTCCAATAGACGGCTTTCTAGCGCGATAGACTCTCGTAAATCTGAGAGTAGAAGTCACTTCGGTTGGCGGCGTAGCGGGGGCTTTATGTTTGTCGACACCTGCGTCGTCAATGACAAATATGCACAGAAACATTGCAAACATAAAAAATAGAGCACGCAGAAAGAAATACAAACATGGCAGGGGCATGGACAAAGTAGAAGATGTTAACGCTACGTAATGCATATACATACAAAATACACTAGAAAAGACAAAATTATATAAATTTATAAAACGGAATTAGGTTTTCAACGCCGAGGTAACGCAATGCGAAAGAAGAGCAGCGGGCAAACAAACTGCAATAGTCCTATAGGCAGCTAAGGAAGTATCTTGTGATCGCGGTTATAAAGCACTGGCGACGTACGCCCTAATGAAGTTGGCTAAATAAAATTCTCGCTCCGAGCGAGCGCGTGAATTACTCTTTTTCACTTTCCTACCTCTGCAATGCAAAAAAAGGGTCGCGGCTTTATAGCCTAGGCGACACAAATATCGATAAGCCATTGGCTATGGCAGTGCAATATTGACCAGTCTATACCATGACATCACCAATATTAGAAAACTCTTGGCTTTGACAGTTTAATATTCACCAGCTTAAGCTAACGTATATTCAATATCGGAAAGCCATTGCCTCTGACAGTCCAATATTATACAGGTTATGCCGGCGATATTCAATATTGGAAAGCTATTGGCTTTGACAGTCCAATATTGGACAGCTTATGCCGGCGTAAAGCCAATATCAGAAAGCCAGTGGCTCCGACAGTCCAATATTGGACAGCGTATGCCGGCGTATTTCCAATATTGGAAAGCTATTGGCTTTGACAGTCCAATGTTGACCAGCCTATGCCAACGTATCACCAATATTGGAAAACCATTGGCTTTGATAGTCCATTATTGTCCAATGGGATTCCAATATTGGGAAACATATGGCTCATTGGGCCATTGTTGGGCCACTCTTTGCCACATCAAATCCAATGTTGGCCCAATACGGTGTGCTGCCTGAGTACTATCCAATTGCCTCAATGCGCAAAGTAAAGAGCGAAGTGAGCGTAAACTCAAATATAAATGAGGGGATTTCTGCACCCTAATCGCGTAGCCGAACCCAGGCCTTGTAGGGAATCGTCAAATTTGAGACGGCCGCCTATGTGGATACTAAATTTAGAGTGAAGCCATGAACATAAACATTTCGAGTTTGACCCTTCACCTTAACGTTCGAGTTACGCCACAAATCACCAGATTCTCGGAGCATAACACCACTGATGACTACTTTAATCCTACAAGTCCTCAAACATGTTCAACTAAAAAGTGCTCATAAAAAAATTGAGCTTTTTTTTCTTTTTTTGCAAAAAATGAGTTATTTATATTGGAACCCCTCATTTTCAGCCCAAAGGTAGCAATAAATGTCCCACCAAGATGCCGAAGCTTCAGGCCGAACCGATATCTTATTCAGGATATAAGTCATTTTCTGAAACTTTTAAAGAAAAAATGGAACCTGTTTTTGTCTGCGTTCGGTTTCTGGTGCCATAGAGCTTCTTGTATTTGAGAGCTCTGTTGACCACCACTGCCCCACTGAAATTTTCAGAACATCATATAAAGTGGAAGAGATATCGTTTCCAGCTGAAACTATAATATCTGGTTCGGACATCTAGCACTATCTTTTGGTCGGAGAATGCGCTTATGGCAGTGCATAGTTTATTTTGGCGGTGAGAATAGTTCTGTAAATTGTGTTGGGGCACACTCTACTTCGCAAACAGCAAGGCATCGGCGATCAACACCTACTTGCCCGAAGTGCCGAAGACACTCACCGAGCTTCACCGCAGAGATTGCCGTGTTGGATATTTGTTCAGTAGACAATATACCGAAAGTTTTCTTTATACTTTTTTCACTTCGACACGAATCTCTCTAATGTGCTATAGGCAAATGCTTTGACTTGCTTGCTTTGGTATTCAAGATTTCTCTCAGAGAGCTTCGCGTCACTTTGCATTTCTATCTCCCGCAATGCACGGTTTGCACTTATGGTTGTGCGGAGATGATTGGGGCAGTCATCGCATTTTTTCGTTTCTCGTGTTGCGTCATCTTTCGACCATTCATCGAACTACGTGAGCACTGTCTACTTAACATCGCCTTCAACCACCCAACCTTGGCGGCCGTCGGCTGCGCCGGCGGCGTCCCTCGTCTGAAGAAATTTGTCTGATGGCATTTTGTTCAAGCTGGATTAGAATCTTCGAAATCTATAAGCACGACGATTGGACATTTCTGGTGCATAGCTCTGACGCAAGTTTTCGCTGGAGAAACTACAGTCATCGCGCGCCCACCCGAACGCGATGTAAACATACGAGAACCGGAAGTATTTCCCTCACTTTGTCATAGCAGGCGGAAGTTGTTCCAATACTCTGTCTAGACGACAAGGCGTCTGCCTTTTTTCTTCAAACGGAATCACTAGAGATAAAGCCCCTTGATAAAAACGTTTTTTGCAAGTGCCGCCAACCATTGCTTCGGAAACGGTGCAAGGCTCGTGCAACGAGCGTGTAGTCAGCTGCCATTTTCTTCCAAGGGCCGCTCATTTTCCTGCTGCGTCGTCATTTGCTTCTAAGGGCCGCTCGAGACATGAACCTAGTGCACTGGCGCATTTGACACTACTTACAAGGCAAACGCAAACACATCGAGGGTGATTTAACTCGAGGATCCACGCAGCGCCGACTAGCTTGCGTCAGCATTACCGCCATCTAGTCATGAGGTGCTAACCCAACAATTCATTATTATTCCTTCTTTTCTCCGCATAAATATTTGTGATATTGTTCGCGATGGCAGCTTCGGAAATGCGGGGCGTGCCTCATGACGTTCAGGTTTGGGGCTTCGGGATCTTAAACATGATAAAATGCAGCATCAGTAAACACGGTACGGGGTCCCTGTGGTGTTCGCAGCTCCACAAAAGATGAGCCAGGTTTGCGCCATAGTGCTGGCGCTGAAAAACATCCGCAAACTGAGTGCACCAAAAATAATAAAAAATTAAAAACATTAAAAAAACGTTTTTGATATGTTCATCGGGTGTCGTCGACCGAATGCCCTTGTCAAGTGGAAGGTGTTATGTAGGCGAGGTGGGCAGGTGTTTAACTAATTGTCAGGTTGAGAGAGCACAACTACTCATTTCGGGCTACGGTCGGAAGACACCTACTGCTACATTACAGAACTTGATTCTTGTTTCCTTCTTTTGTGACGCGGTTGTTGTTGGCCGACGCCGAGACACAATACTTCGCGAAAAAATTGAGGCATCTTTTTGTTTTCTTGTTGGCTGACAGATGTGTCGTTGAGCCATCGGTGGCGTTAGCCGAGAAGGAGGTGACGTCTCTTCGGTCTAACATGACTGTCATTCTGCGAGGCGATATCTCTGCGGCCTTTAGTTGTCTGCGTATGCGTGCGTTTTAATCTATGTGAGTAATCTGTTGAAGAAGATTATATTGTTACGTTTTCATAGGACTATCTTCAGTTGCGTGTCAGCTGTTGTCCTGTTGTGTTGATTTATTCTTGTCGTTTGTATTTACTGAGTTTGTATATCACTATGTTTAACAGTTATCAGCTGTTCTAGTTCACAACCATACATCCTGGTCTGTTCGTCGCTGTTCTTATCTACTA